>CAUYSK010040732.1:0-17718 GCA_963575035.1 Avahi laniger | reverse complement strand
TTACACGGAAGACTGCTCGGTGCTCTGCTGGGTGGCCTGGGGAGAGAACCCGGAGCAGCTCCTTGCCCGTGTCTCTCACCCTCCTTGCTTCCTGCTGCTTGGGCTGCTGGGAGGTGAGAGGGACGTTCAGGACCAAGGAGAAAAAGTCCTTCGCACGTGGCCTTGAGCTCTCCAGAGGAAGTGTGCCTCTGAAATCTAACAAATAAATAATACATAGGCAGCGCTCAGAGCGAGAGGCTAAGACTCCTGGCCTCACTCGGAGAGAACACAAAGAGTGGGTTACAGGTTTTCACATAGTGAAAACCACCTTCTTTTACCAAGAAAATGTCCTGCTATTTCCTCCCTCGTTCAATAGAGTATATTGAATCTACGGTTTTATAGGACTGGATAATGTTTTATCACAAAGGAAAAATTGAAGTCATCATAAAATATTTAAACACACACACAAACTCTGTACTTGCCATTCGATTTTGCTGCGAACCTAAAACTGTTCTAAAAAATAAAGTCTATTAAAAAAACACACAGAATTTCTTACGAAAATTAATGCTTATGATTACAAACCTTGATCACAAATAACATACTAGGCATAGTGAGATTAAACTTCTTTCCAAAAGAGTCAAACATATTCTCTACATTTAGAGAAAAAGCACATAAGCTCTTATACACATCCCCCACCCCACCCAGTAACGTATCCGTAACTGGTTCAAGGAAGCACTGCATTGAAGTGCTTTAAATAAGTACTTCTTTATGACAAAACTTGAGAAATGACAGCAATGATGGGGATTTCAGGAGAAAGGCAGGCCAGTAGGGGAAAATGCTTTTGATCTAGGACATTTTTGAAACCTCTCAGTTAATTAGACCATAGGAAAAAACCGCCAAAGGGGCACACCTGTGGCTTAACGCCCAGGGGCGCAGACTTGTTAGCTTTGTGAATTTCCTAGGCTTGCTTGCTTGTGATATAATCTTAAATTATTCTCTAAGAGTAAATCTTTGGACAAGATATTGAGTCTTTATTTTAAACCTAGAACTACGTATGTTACTGCTCATCCTCACAGCAGCCCTGAGAGGTTAAGCATGTGCATCATTTAGGGTTCCTTGTGGCAAGCAACAGAAACCAACACCAGTTAAATTTACCAAAAAAGGAATTTGTTGGGCTCACAGTATGGGATACAGGCTGCAGGAAGAACAAGAACCGAGGCAATTTAAGGGTTTTTGAAGAGGGCAGAGTAAGGGCTGGCAAACCTGGCTCGTGGTGAACACGCAGTAACTCTCGGAGACGGTGGTGATGATGGAGGAGCACCATGTCTGTTAACCCTCCACAACCTGTGATTTAGAGCAGGAGCCTGGATTAAGGGTTTTAGGAGCAGGAACCAATGAACAGTTTGTTCAGGCAGTCTCCGATTGTTTTTGGACCCTGACTCAAGTCCCACAAATGACGATGATGATGATGATGATGATGATAGTGGGTGGGGGCTCTGATTGTCCTGGCCTGAGTCATTCTTTACTTTTGAAGTACCTTGACTGACAGCACCCCCAAGATTGCATGAAATGGGGTAGTCTTTACCCTATGAAAGGAAATAAGAGATGCTGTTAACAAAAGAGGCAAAGAAGAAATGCTGCAAATGCAAAGATGAAAAATGTGTTCCATAATATTACCCTAATTTTAAAGATGAGGAAAGAAAGTCAAATATGTTTAGTTACTATGCCAAGGCACGACTCTCAGTGACAACTCTAAGATTGGAATCTATGTCTGCCCAATTCCCAAGAACCTGATCTTCCCTCCTTGTTTCCTCTGTCAACCCCTCTCTATTCTACTGAGCATAGTGGCATAAGGGTGACCTCCACTTCCCAGGGGATCCACAGGCTGTATTTCTAAACCTTTCGAATTCTTCTGCAGAAAAGTCTAGTTTCCATGGAAAGGAGTCAGCTCCAGTGTGTCTGACCTCCCTTCACACATCTCTGCCTTTCCCTTTTGCACTATTTCTTTTTGTTAATATTTCCCTTGCTCTACCCCTGCAGACCTATTTCCCAATGTAAGCAAGTTAGGAGGAATCAATGCGTTGGCCAGGCTGAGGGATTAGCACGATAAGCCCAGGAGGAATCAATCACATAGAAGAGCAGCCTGGGCCTATTCCAGTGGTCACCGAGGGGACAGGGCTAGGCAGCTCACCTGTGCTTCTCCACTTCACTCTTTTCTTTTTCTCCTCCCTACTCTAGCTGTCTTCCCCTCTCTGAAAATAGTAGTTCCAAATAACCCAGTTTTAGGCAGTGTCACTAACTGGCAACACCCAAGGCTAACTAGACAGAGAGAAAAGCGTAATTTTGAATTTAAAATTAGGGATCTGGGCCTATTTCAGGAGCTGGTAGTTGTGAGGTGGTGACCAAGTGCTCAAGCTTACCCAGGAACAAGCATTAAAGATGTGAGCAGTGGCTTAGTCAACTTGTAAGACATACCTGGACTCATGAGTTAAGAAAAAAGTGCTATTGTGTTTTTAAACACGCAAATACATGGTTAACACAATGCTAAAAATTTCTGGTTGATACTTAATTTAAATATGGTTAATTCTATTTTAAAATTAATCAGAAGTGTTTGATTATATTGGTCATTTTGTCAAAAGTGGTACAATTTGTGCTAGGTATTGAATTTCTCCCATCCAGGTACTAACCATGCCCGACTCTCCTTAGCTTCTGAGATCAGACAAGACTGGGCTTGTTGAGGGTGGTATGGCCATAGATGAGGGCTTTAATTTCTATTATTAGAGGAGATATTGTTTATCAGGTACCCAGTGCAGTGACTAGTGTAAGGAAGGCACTCCATAAATGCTTGTCCCATTGCCTTTGTGAAATAAAGTAAACTTTAATCATTGTTCATATACTCGTACACTTTAGTCTTATTTTATAATGTTTCTCAACTATCTACCAGGAGGCAAACACATGCCATTCTCCTCTCCTAAATTTATCAGTGTTTTTTATCACCTCCTAATGCCTTGCTACCAAAGTGTGGTCCATGGGGCAGCAATGGCAACACCTGGGAGCTTATTAGAACCAGAGAATCTCAGGCCCAGCCCAGACCTCTTGCATAAGAATCAGATCTCTAAGTAATTTGCACACATATCACCTTTGAGAAGCACTGACCTACTGGGTCAGGCTTGAGCTCCTTACTATGGAGTAAGACCTTGCTCCTGACTTTTGACTTCAACTCCTGCCACTTGCTTCCTTGGGATTTGAACTGAAATCCCCCAGACACACAAAGCTGTTCCCTTCCACTGGGCTTCTCCTGTGCTAATCTCTTTGCTTGGAATCTCTTTCTCCTTTTTAGTCTCATTAATGCCTACTCTTTCTTTAAGATATTCACACAGACATTTGTTCATTCACTCATTTATGCACTCCTTCTATATATATTTGTTGAGCACCTACTATGTGTCAAGCACTATGCTGAGGTGCCTTCTTCAAGAAACCTGCCCTGAGATGGGTCGCCCTCCCCTCTGCTCTCTAATGTACCAGGCATAAATCTATCATTGATTTATTGTTGACATTGCTGTCTACATTGTCCATAGGGGGCAGGGAACCTGCCACAGTTCTCTTCATCCCCCCTGCACGTCTTCAAGAGATGCTCAGGCAGTGTTTCGTTAGATTGTATTTATGGGACATAGTGATTTGGCCTGGACCACCAGGTGATCCCAGAAGTTATTCTTGACCCAAAATGACCATCCTGTTTGCCCACAGACCATATCTAGACACTCTCACCAGCCCATATTCTAGGGGGACACCTCTCCCTAATTCACTCAAGGGACCTGTATTGGCCAGGGACAGTAGCAATATAATCCCATACTTACGTACACACTGA
Organism: Avahi laniger; assembly: GCA_963575035.1. Lineage (NCBI taxonomy): Eukaryota > Metazoa > Chordata > Mammalia > Primates > Indriidae > Avahi > Avahi laniger. The sequence goes on along the minus strand of CAUYSK010040732.1, from coordinate 13,871 downwards.
AAAGATTTGGAAACTAAGAGTATCACAGGCAGGAAGGACTCAGTTGAGAGACCTGAGAAGATGACCATTGTGGAAGGCACAAATTGGGTTGTGGCTGTGGTCTCTTTGCCAAGCCTCTCCCAGCTATAACTACATTTCCCATTATCTGAGCTTCATGACATCTTGTGAATTACTGACCAGAGTCGAGTTTCATTCTGCTTCCCCTACCCTCAGAAAGGCACGGCTGTGGGCAGTTTCAATGGTGGTGACCAATTCGGGGATGCAGATGCCATCTTTGTTGGTACAAGGAAGTAGTCACAAGAGGTTATGAAAGCAAGGACTTTGCTGTGATGAGCAGGAACAATGGAGGGAAGTTACATAAATGATTAGGAATAAATGAAATAAATTGAATAAATAAGTCAATGAGAGGCGGAAGAATCTACTTTAAAACATGGACCATGGAGACAGTCTGCCTCAGTCCAGAAGACCAGTCTGCCCATTAGGAGATGCACAATTTTGGCCAAGTTGTTAAATTTTCTATGCTGCAGCTTCCATCTGCAAAGTGGGAATCATAACAGCACCTACCTTATGAGGATTAAACAAATTATTATTCATGAAGTACTTGGATAATGCCTGACACATCGTAAGCCCAGTATTATTTAACAAATAGAAAATATGCAAGTGCTTGAAAATAAAATTCAATGCCTCATTCCCTTTGGATAGCTGTGGCCTTCACGCTAGTATTCTCAAAACTTCTCTGTATTTCTCTGGGTTTATGATAGGAGTGTGTATGTCTTTAAGCCCTTGAACAAGACCTTAAAAAAATGAGCAACAGGGAAACAGCTGCTTTGCTTTTGAAAAGATTTGCCAAGCTCACATAGTTAAATTTAATAGCTGGGTGTTTTAAACCCCAGAGAACAATGTAATTTGTGTCATTACCGCTACAAAGGATGTCTCTTCGGTGAGTGTTCCATTTTGGTTGCCTCAAAACCTAACTTGAACAAAGGAAGCAAAAACAAACACAAATATTGTAATGGAAAACTCTAATTAGGCTTTGGGGAAAGATTGTCCAGTCCTGTCATGTCATCACAGAACAAAATAAAAATAACGTTGACACATGCAAAGTTATTTTTCTCAACAAATATTTTAATGTTTTAAGTAATATTTTGTGGAGAACTATTTATGATTCTAGGAATTGGCAAATTATTTAGAGAGGGGGAGGGCTGGAAACCAGTATCCAAATGTCTATTGTCTGCTTGTGAATATGGATATATTCAAGACAAGAGATACTCTATCATGTACACTATCTCTTTTAATCCTCCCAAAATGCTGTAAAGGAGATATTTTCCCCGTTTTACATGAGGACACTGAGGCACAAAGAGATTAAGTAACTTAACCGAGTTCATATGACCAGTAAGTTACATAACTATAATTTGACTCTATGTCTGCCTGATCCTCAATCCTACCTAAATCCTATGCCTTCTTCAAAATTGTTGTTGTTGTTGTTTTTTTAAGGGAAACAAAGCATACATATTTGAATTTCTTCCATTTAGTTGTTAGGAACCAAATATTAAATGCTTGTGAAATTCTGATATATCTTACATTTTATTTTTCCTCCTATAAGACAGAGATTTTGCCTCAACATAGTCTCTGCATTTTGGTAGAAATCATGGGAAAGAACTTGATGATGATGATGATGATGATGATGACAATGGCAAGGGCTACCACAGAAGATAAGACAATCCACTAATGAACTCTTCTTTGATTGGAAGCCTCGATTTCTACATTAGTATGAGAAATCCCAACCACCTGACAAAAATTCAAAACAGACAATGATGATTAAGGCTATTACCCATTCATAAGGGGAGAAACAAGTACTTGTAGTACTCCTATATAAGATTCGTGACTCATACCAGCTGAAAAAGTGCTGTTTAATTGGGCATGTGCTCTTGGTAACATGAAGTTCCTGTTACTGTTATTCTCTAGGTCAAGAAATCACTTATTCCAGAGAAGGCAGGAAAGTATTTTATTTCTCTTCCTGACTTTTAGCAGCCAAAGTCCTAAGTCCGTAAGTCAATTGCAGAGCACTTTCCTTTAGTTGTTGTTGCTGAAGGTGAGGTGAGTGTATATGTTTAGAATGGGTTTGAGGGTATCTTCAAGGAAAGATTCTGGACCTTCACTATAGAGTAATCCTTTGGGTCAGATGCTAAACATAATTCCTATAATTACCACCTGAGCACCACTTTGATGGTCTCAGAGAGGCTCGTGGTATACTACAAAGAGAAATAAGTGTTCTAAATCCAGAAAATCGGGTGATAAACTGGTCTTAACATGTTCCCACCTGCTCTATGCTATGACTTTGAGCAACTTATTGGGAAGACTAGGGGAATGAATGTGTTTCAAAATATCTTTTTAACTGAAAAAGTATTATATATTATTTAAGATATATACACAAATTGTGATGTATAATATGTAAATAGTAAATTTTCCCTGGACTTTTTGCCTTTTCCGTCATGTCCTTCTTTCCCTGTCAGGGCTTCTACTGTGCTTTTCCAACCATCTAGGAAAATAATAAATGAGGTTTCCTGAATAACTTGCATGTTTCAATGGTAAATTCTTCAAAAGTTGCATTTAGATAGTTGAAATGACATTAGTTGAATTTTCTTAAATATACACATATTTCTGGAGATAAAAACTGAGAAGAATGTTAGTAGGCTCTGATGGAAAGAAAGTCACACAACTGTACTAATCTGTGTCATTGTTTGGGCTACCCTGCCTTCCTCTCCGGTCCTAACTGATGCTCCCAATTTTCGTAACAGCTATCACAAACCTTTTCTCTCAACCTCCTTCTTCACTTCCTCTTACACACTCTTAGGAGATGCTTATACCTTCTGCCCTTTATTGAAAATAAAGACCGTCAGACAAATCCCTCCCCCCAACTTCCAAATTCCAAGCCTACAGACTGTTCTACACCCACCTCATCACTTCCTTCTTAGAATAAAATACGGTAGAAAGGTGTCCTCTCTCCATCTAAGGGTATGGTTCTCATCCCTTCCTGCCTCCCCAAAGAACCTCACTGTATCCTCAACCCCCACTCTCCTTAACAGATCCTTTCCACCAGCTTCCAATCATTGAATACCAGCATCTTCCATCTGAAGGGAAGAAGTATCACAGAACACGCCATTGACAGCACAGTTTTCTTGTGCTGTCTCAGAGCTCCCCACTTCTTCCAGCCAGATTTCTGGAAAGGGTTGCTTCTCCTCTCGCCTCTGCTTCCGTGCCACCCACACACCACTGTGCTCTGCTCTTCGGCTTCTGTTTTCAAAATGCTGCTAAAACTCCTCTTGCTTGGCTCACTGACACTCTTGCCGTTAATTTCCTTAGACTATTTCAAGTCTGTCTCTTACTTGATCCTCAGTGGCTCTTGGCACAATCACCCACTTCTTGAGACATACTTTTTCTGCATTTTGTGACACCACACCCTTTGTGTTTGTCCCCTGCTTCTCCAGCCACCCTGGCTCGGCGTCCTTTGAGGGCTCCTGCCCCCTCTTAAGCTCTTTATACACCCCGCTTCCCCACCCCCCATCTCATCCACACTCTAGGCCTCGTCATCATCTGAGTGCTTATAACTCCGAATCCTTATATCTGACCCAGATCCTTTCTGAACACCCCCTGTATCTACCTGCTTGGGGACTCTACTCAATACTAGATTATGAGCTGCTAGAATGGTGCTAGAAATTTGAAGCAGTCAATAAATGTCTGTTGAATTGGACTGGCTTGAAACATAATTTTTTATGGTTCCATAATATCCCTTATTTACATGCCTACTATATACTATCATAAAACCAAACTTATCATTTTCCCCCAAACCTGTTCCTCTATTCCCAGTGACAACCTAAGCAGGCCAATTCCTTGCACAAACGCTCCCAGTGCTTTCCTGTTATCCTCAAAATGAATACATCTTTCAGGAACCTCCAGGTTCTGTGCACCTATGTCTTCAGGCTCACGGCCCCCATCCCCCGAGACGCTCTGTGCTTGCTCCAGCCGTTCTTAATAATTGTGGTGCTGCCGACGCCTCATTCTTCTATCCACTCTGTGCCTTTGTGCAGGTCTGTCCTTCTGCCTAGATTACCTCTTCCCAAAGCCACCCCTGTTCTGTTGCTAACTCCTACTTGTCCCTAGGCTTCATCTTAATCATTGTTTCTTCCGGGAGTCTGTTAGAAGCGTCTCCCATGCACACTGAATTTTCCCCAGTAGGCTATTAACAGCGTTAAATGAAATAACCAAATTAGAATGCTACCAGTAGTTACAAACCAAGTGTTCCCTGGTACTCCTTCTTATGGCCCCTCCCTCATTGCCTCTTCCTGGGGTTGTTAGGCCTCCCCTATGTTTTTGTGGCACTTATGTTCTATTTCAAATATCTTTTTTTATTTGTCTAGATTATGAGCTGCTAGAATGATGCTAGAAATTTGAAGCAGTCAATAAATGTCTGTTGAATTGGACTGGCTTGAAACATAATTTTTTATGGTTCCATAATACTCCTTATTTACATGGCTAGTATATGGTATCATTGACATGGCCATTCTCCTATTTTAGATGTTTAAGGTTTTGCTATTGTTTACTAACATGAATAATTCTGTGATGAAGATCTTTGTGATTAAAGCCTGTTTCTGTTGTTTCAGATTATTAACTTTATTAATATGAGTCCTAAAAGTAGAGTTATTCAGGCAAAGCATACAGTAATTTTAAAGTCTTTGACATACATTGTCAAGTTTCTTCCCCAAATTATCACACAATTAAAATTGCCATTTATGTGACCATTTTACAACTTGTATTTTAAACCTTTATATTGCATGCAGACACATCTAAAACCATCATTTCATTGGGAGAGTTGCAGTAGCTGCCTGAGTCTATTATTTACCTTGACTAAGGATGTTGCTTGAGTGTGGAATATTGTAGAGCGTGGAGGTCTTGAGGAGCTAGAATCTTGCAGTTCTTTAAAAGAAAATAAAAGAAAGAACATTTAAAGGCCCTGCACAGGCAGTGCAATCTACCAGGTAAACAGCAGAAAAAAGCCAAATGCAGGGCCTGGGGATTTTAAAATATTTTTGTTCATTTCCTCCTCAGCTACCTGAAAACGTAATATTGATTGCTAATAATGGATGTTAAAGGTTATCATGCCATGTATAGATAAAGCAAAAAGACCTCTTTTGATTAATTTCATTGTCACTAGAATGACAGTATTTCTTGGAGCAATTATAAAAGGCCAATACTCTTTGTTGGGTCATTTGTTATGAGTCATGATAGCCCTATCACTAGCAATGCTATTAAAATGTTGAGAGACATAAGAGACGTGCGAATCCCCCACGTCTGTGACTATTGATTTAGTTCCCCTTTTTGTTCAATTAGGATGTCTCCTGCACATAATGTTCCAGCTGATGCAGGCTGGCCGCTTGCCCAGGTGCCCTGACCACAGCTGGGCCCCACAGGCCTTTCTGTAGTGTGGTGGTGACCACAGGCTGAGTCTCCTGTTGGCTTGTTTGTGGGTTCCAGCCTCATCGTCTGCAGGAAGAGAGAAGAGTGGAGATTGTCAAATGACAGGATGGAGCCAGGTAGGTGGGTAGGAGAAGTTATTTAGACAAATGATGACTAGAGAGCAGAAAATGAAGACAGAGGTGAGTGTTCTCCCAGGGAAGGATGAGCAGACTATGTCAGTGCTAATAAGGTTAGAAGAAGAAGGACTAATACAGAAACCATTTGAGCATGGTTTATGTCTACACCAGGCCAATTGTTTTGAAATAAATTACATTCAATAAATATTTTTTTTTGAGTATCAAGAGTGTGCCAGGAATACAATGAAAACACAATCCTGACCCCCAGAAAGCTCTCAATCTGCTAAGGGAGATAGATCTATAAACCAATACAAAGAGAATGTATTAATGAAAGACATGGAAGAAAGCCAAAGTGGGAAAACTTACCTGTCGCAGAGGGCCAGAGAGGTGACATAGAAGCTAGGTTTTCTCAATAGTTATTTCCTAGGTCAACAAGTGGAGGAATAGGAAAGAACTTTTACAAAGGCATGGAGGAGAAAAACACCATGAAATGCTTAGGAACCATAAGCCATATGGTATTGCTGATGAGAAAAATGCAAAGTGGAGATTATGAAGATATGATTAAGGTACGAGGCTAAGGAAGTTTCCCTGGATGAGTTGATGAGGGGCCTTGTGAGCCCCTCACACTTTCACCTGCAGGAAATCATTAACCGGAGAAGGGCTGGGAGGAATGGACCTGCAGTTAGCAGAGGCTGGGAGTGCAGATTCTGGCATCAGATGGCTGGCATTGATATTCTGCAACTGTTTAGCCTAAGCTCTGTGCTTTGGGCAAGTTCCTTAGACTCTCAAAACCTCAGTTTTCTCAGTTTTATAAAACAATGTAATAAGTGTTTCTGCTTCATCAATTTGTGGTAAGGATTAAAGGAGGTAATGCCTGAAAACACTTTTAGTGTCATCATTGCCATCAACATTTTTTTTTTTACCGCCATTGTGGTTTCAGAGCAGAGGATGATTTTAAAAGAAGGGGAAATAGAAAACACAACCAGTTTGCAGTATTTCAGATGAGAGATGGTGAGAGCCTGGAGAGCCTATGCTAACGGCAGGAGGAACAGTGAGGAGGTGGCAGAGAAATAGATAGGAAGTCAAGTCAACTGCATTTAATGAATATGAAGAGAGGGGACTATGGCTTCCACATTTCTGATCTAGAAGACCAGGAGAAAATCAATGTTATCATGGCAAATAAATAAGAATGGAGAGAACATAAATTTGTTTTCAAATCCTCTATCTGAAGCAATCTGAAACAACACTAACTAACATTTTACATAGATCCCACCAGATACCATGCACTGGTCCCAGTGCTTCACATGTCTTAATAATAACTCATTGCACCTAACAACCAATAAGAGTAGGTAATATTATTATTATTCCAATTTCCCAGATGAGGAAACCGAAGTCCAGAGAAGTTAAGTAATTTGCCTAATATTCCACAGCTGGGAAATGGCAGAGTGGCATTTTGAACACAGGTAGTGTGTGTCCAGAATCCTTGTTTTTTCCTTCTACATCGAACTGCCTCCCATGTGAGCTCCGGAGGAGATATCCAGATGTTAGTACATGGGCTTGGGTGTAGCAAAAAGTGTGTCCTTTGTATATATCCATGTGCGTATGCTGTCAGGTTATGGAATGGAACAAAACTACATAAGTAGGTGGAAGTACAGACTAACAAGATCAAGAAACCAAGGAGAACTGGCACTAAAGGATGGGCAACGGATTGGATCCAAAGAATAAGAGTTAACCCAGGGGAGACTGTCAAGGTGAAGCATGTTGTCAACACCACTGTGTACTGTAGAGATATCAGGGCTGACTAATACATCAGAGGCAGACGCTCTGATGAGAAAAGCACCTTGTATTTGCCAATTGAGAGGATAATGGTGTGACGACTTTCGCCAGCAAAGCTTGTGATGAGGAGGTAGGGGTGAATCCAGACTTGGGTGGGCCAGAGGAACTCGGTGGTGGGAGACTCGGTGATGACATCATAAATTGACATCTGTGAGAAATAGCTGATGAGTTGAACAAAGTGTGGGGTATTGAGCTCGTCATTACTGTCTCTGAGAAGCAGGTTGCAGGAATTCTACTTGCATTAAATGATTTCATTAGTTATCATTTCATTTCTTTAAGTTGATTTCATTAGTTCCCTATCAGAGACAAGCTCAAACTGTAAATGATTAGTGTATATCACAGACTCCTCCCTGTCTTTATTTCTGCTTCACTCTGGGCAAATGAAAGGCAATGAAGAAATATTGTGGATTCTTGTGGATCTTGATATTTAATGGTTTATAATCAGATAATCATTTGCTACACAGTACCCACTGCCCCAATGTCCCATAAAATAAGATAATCCTAGAGGCACAAAAGATATGAAGTGAATCTAGCATCTAATGCCTTTCTTTTGTTGTTGCTGCTGTTGTTGTTAAAGGATGAATGAACCTAGTCTAACCATCTGTTTCTAAACAGGATGCCACAAAGAACACTGGATTAAGGTTCTAACTTCAGGCCTGTGAATTACCTGAAAGCGTATTCTAGTGTTTAATCACATAATCATATTTGCAAACTGTTTGCTCTAGACTGGCCTTCAGAAGAGGACCAGAAATCAGCCTCTTGCCACCTGTGGAGAGGGTGCCAGGCTGCTGCATTGCCCATTTCTGGATTCCTGGATGGAGACTCTCAAGGCTGCCCTGTGGCGCTGCGAAGCCTCCTCCCCTGCCAGGTGCCTCCTACCCCCAGGCATCCACCCTGCGGGGGGGAGTGGGCTTTCTTCTCACCTCATCGCTCTCAAGACCAGCAGCCTCTTCTCCTTTGATAAATCAATCCCTGTATCTCCATCTGCTTTTCATCTATAAAACATTAAAATAAAGCTTTCCCTTGATGTCACCTGTTCTATTTTTTGTTTTCGTTGGTTATGCCTTTGCAATTTTCTCCCTATAGTTGTAGTAGGGCCTTGGAAGAGAAATGATAAACACCTTCAATCTTTTTTTTTTTCCCCTCGACTTATAAACAAAATTTGTTTCCAGGCTTTTGTGGGGGAGTCATAATGAGGTTATAAATTATCAAAGTCTCTAGAGTCTTCTTCTCTTTGGGTATACATTGCCACATGGATCTACTGTGTCAGCTGGCTGGCCAGAGCATGTCTTTCCAAGTAGTACTGTGTCTGCCTATGTAGGGGCTGATCTAGCTGTTGCCAGCAGATCTGAAGGGGAGGAAATGGGTTGGACTGAGGAAGCTGGAAAATCTTGAAAATGGAGGTATTTCACCTAGCAGCCCAAAGGCCCCAGCCCATGAACTTATTCACTACTGACCCATTTAAAAGGAAAAAGCAGGCATGCCATTGATTGCCTGTCAGTTCTCTGTCCCCAGAGAGACCCAAGCTTTTCTTTCTCACTGAAGAAATCCACACTCGATGGCCTCAGTAGGAAAAGAAAGTAACAAATCATTTCAATGAGCACTCACAGCTTGAACAACTAGATTGCATAGGATTCATTGAGGCAGAATTAATGGGAAAACAGACGAGAGATTTAATAAAACCATAAAGGTCATAAGGAGATTAAATAAGAAAACATAAAAAGGTTTCTGGAAATAAAAAAAATACAACTTCAAAATTTAAAGTTATTTAAAGGAACTTAAAAAAAAGCAATTCCTGATGAAAATGAAATTGGTTATCTGAAAGACCAAGTGGAGGGAAGAGCACACAATATAGAACACAAATACAAAGAAATGGAAATTATAGATGAAAAGACATAAGACATGGAAGACACAGGTAAGGATTTTTAAAAAAGAAATGAAGAATATATAAAAGATAAATACTGATTAAATGGTAACAATAGATAAAGCTTTCCTGTGCTGAACAAAATCTTGCTTTTTCAAATCGAAAGTTTTCAACTAATGCCAGGAAGTTTTAATGGCAATGACATAGAAATCATACTCATCCAAGTGAATCTTCTAAGTCCAACAAGAGGAAATTTAATAACTTCCCATGCAAAGAAAAGGCCGTTATTAATACATAAAGAAGAGAATGAGACTAGCATCAAACTTCTTTTTTACAACCCTAGAAGCTAGAAAACAGTGAAGATCATTTACAACATTTTGAGAGAAATGGAGTGATAATGTCATTTAAATGCGAGGACAGAAGAAAGCCATTACTAAAATGCTAGGGCCCACTATTTTTAAGGAAACACTCTTATTTATATTATTGGAGAAACTATTCGAACCGAACAAAACTTAAGTACAACCTAGATGTTGGGACAGAAAGAGTACAAGAAACAGCAGACAGTAATATTCTTGTAAAATGTATAACTAAGTCTAAAGGGGGATGCAAATGTGTCTGTGAACTGTGAGTTTAGTAATAACTAACAATGCACAAGCTATGCATCTCTGTGTGACACAATAGCTGTATCCCCAGGCAGTAAGCATTGGATAATACTTACTTAATGAATGCTTAGGTTAAGAGTTTAATTTTAAATAAATATCAACGAAGTTAGTGTGAGGGTGATGGGAGGCTCTTATCTTGGTTAGAGTTAATGGTGTAGAGAGAAGATTAATAAAAATGTTGATATGATGAACATTAATGGTATTTAATTTAAATTTATTACTACATATCTATGACTTGGTGACTTAAAAATCGGGAAACTAATTACTAGCTGAGAAACAGAGAGAATGAGAAAAAGAGAATAAATTTCCTAATTAATGTCCAGATTTAGGGTGAAAATTTGAAAAAAAATATTAATACAGCAAATTAAGAAAGAGTATCCAAAAAGAAATGATGATAATAGATTATGAACATAAAGTAAAAGGGAAAAATAAAACAGAAGATATTGAATATCACAATGAAAATGAAGAGATTCTTATATTAAAACACAAGTAACTTCAGAATGCTCACAAATTCTAGCTGTATGTTATTTAAAAATAAATCTAACAAAAACAAAATAGTCAAGAAATGTGGAAAATAACAAAATTACAAAGATGTTTCAAATAAAAAAGAAAAGAAAAAACAACTATATGAATATAAAACCAAATAAAGAAGAATCTGAGGCACAAGGCATTGTATGAGAAAATGATGAAAGATACAATCTAAAAGAAAGAGACAATATTAATAAATTTTTATGTATCCAAACAGCATAGCAGTGAAATATAAGGCAAAACAAACAAGTTAAAAACTAGAAATACAAAGAGACCTTATAAAATCCAAAATCAGAGCAGAGACTATAATACATGTCTTTTCAAAAAATTGATGAACATCAAGTAAGAGTATAGATATTTCAAATAATATGATCAATAATCATATCTAAAATAGGTATGTAGATAATTCTGTGACCTACAGATAAAAATGCGTCTTTCACTACATCCATCAGATAGTTGGAAATAAATCATTTACCCGACTATGAAGAAAACCTCAAAAAATTCCCAAAGAACATTTTTATTGATCATATTCTCTGACTCGGAAGCAATAAACTAGAAATCATTCACGAATAACAAAAATATTAATTAATTATAGATTAATGACAAGACTTCTAAATTTGTCAAACAGGAAATAGCATTCCCAGGCACTTGGAAAAAGCAAGTGCAAATCCTCTCTAAAGACATGAACCATTAACTTAGCTCTCATGAAATTTTCATACCTAGAATCCCAACAAATAAGAGTTCCCAACAAAAATTCTCAAAACCTATGAGAAGAGGTCCTACCTCTGATGACGTTGACTTGGTTGGTGTGGACCAATATTCCCGCTAAGGACTCTAGCCTGATGCTGTTATCAAAACAGGTGAATCTTTGCACATTGCTTGGTTCAGATGTTCTCTATCATCTTGAAATATTTGAGCAGAAGTTCTGTGGGGCATCAAGTTGATCCACCAAAGAGTATATACATATCAGGGGCTAGAAATGTCCAAACAAAAAATAAAAAGAAAAATATAAAAATATTTCACCCTGAAAAGCAGAAATTAATCAGCTCATTTATGCTTTTTTAGAAAATATTTTATGTCATACTTGGAGATAAATTGAAGATGTTTTCCCCTTTCCCCCACCAAGGTGGCCTAATGGGGGATCTGAACCTATGACATGTTGTCCTCTATCTAGCAGGTGTCTTCCATGACAAGCAGTCAGAGATGCAGTGGATCGCCCCCTCTTGGAGCTGATATGTGCTCTGATGAACCAGCCTGACTTCTGCTCAAATATTTCAAGGCCATTGAGATCTGAACCAAGCAATGTGCAAAGACTCATTTGTCTCAGTAAAAGTTATCTGACTAGAGTCACAGAAAGCAACGTGACCAAGACTTTTATAGACTCTAGGGACACAGAGTGCACCTGAAAAAGTCCTAGGCTCAGCTTATTGGTCATTGTTATCAGTCCATATTTCCAGATATGAAATATTGAAATTAGATTCTGCTTATTATATATGTTACTAAAATTTTCTAGACCTACTCTTATACTGAAAATGGATTCTTCTCAATAGAAGGGGTTGGGTCTTCTCCATAATAGGGGTTGAACTCAAACCAGTAATCACAGAAAAAGAAAAAAAATATTATATATCTCATGACAAATGTGACAACCACAAAAGAAGTTATATCCCTGCTACAGACTGAATGTTTGTGTCTCACCCCCTACCCCAGCACACACCAAAATTCACGTGAGGAAACCCTTACCCACAATGTGATGTTATTTGGAGATCTAAAGATGGGCTTTTGGGTTAGATTAACGAGGGTTAGATTAGGTAATGACAGTGAGGCCCTCATGATGGAATTAGTGGACTTAAAAGAAGAGGAGAGAGAGAAATGTCTCTCTCAGTCCTTCCCAAGAACTGAATCTAATAGCACCTTGAACTTGGACTTCCCAGCCTCCAGAACCATGAGAAAATTAATTTTTGTTGTTTATGGGGGTACTGAGTCTATGGCATTTTGCTACTGTAACTTGAGCTGAATAAGACAATCCCTGATGTATAATGATGACAATGAGGGGTGGATGTCCAGTATATGTTGAGCTTATCATAACCCTCATAATATCCTCAGCAAGTGAGTGGGCAAACTGGAGATTAGAAGTATAAATACTAAGGTCCATACAAGTTACATAATTTGCCAAAAGTCAACAAGAAAAGCCAACTTAGAATTCTAGATGTCTCTATTTCCAGTGCATTTCCCTTATCTTATTTTATTTAAGTATTTATGGGTGTATACATTTATTCAATTCATGAAGAAAGATTACATTTCATTTTTATTTAAAAGCATTTACTAAAATATCTCAAACAACCAAACAGAAGGTTGAATAGTTTGCCTCACTTCTTCCAGTGGATCTAGGAACCATCTATGAGAAAGAGGAAAAGTATATTGTCTTGACCTTCCCACCGAGAGAGTTCAAATAAGCCAATTGATGAGACTTTATCTACTCTACATTCACCCTGTGAAGGCCTCTCCCTCATACTCCTTTGGCAGAGCCCGGAACTACTTCTGGTTTGTAGCTTCCAGATTCATGAATTGCTATCTTCTCAAATAAACACACCCTTTAAAATTTTAATATGCCTAAGTTTATGTTTTAACATACCAAATCTAATTACTGATCATCTAATTGAAAGAGTCAGAACTATTGTTCCCCAGAGGCCCTCTATGAGGGTCTTGATTTGAAAGAAGTTTCAATTTTAAGGAAAATCAGGATTATTTAATTGATCAGATCGTGCTTAGTCAGATTACGGTGCGCAAAGAGCCTTCCCTGCTCTGTCACATTTAGTATTCACAATAGCAGGCATGACGATAAAGATCCTCATACCACAGAAGAAGAAATTGAACTCAAAGAAGTTAAATGATTGTCCCAGGCTCACTTAGCTGGTTCATGACAGAGTCTAAACATCCATCCAAAGCCCCTGATGGGCCGGGCGTGATGGCTCACTCCTGTAATCCTAGCATTTTGGGACGCCAAGGCAGGAGGATTGTTTGAGCACAGGAGTTCGAGACCAGCCTGAGCAAGAGCACGACCCCGTCTCTACTAAAAAAAATGGAAAGAAATTAGCTGGACAACTAAAAATATATAGAAAAAATTAGCCAAGCATGGTGGTGTATGCCTATAGTATTTATGTGTGTATCCATTTATTCGATTCATGAAGAAAGACTACATTTCTTTTTTTATTTAAAAGCTACTTGGGAGGTTGAGGCAAGAGGATCGCCTGAGCCCAGGAGTTTGAGGTTGCTGTGAGCTAGGCTGATGCCATGGCACTCTAGCCCGGGCAACAGAGTGAGATTCTGTCTCAAAAAAAAAAAAAAAAAAAAAGAATGAGGAATCGAAAGGGTGGACATTTCATTTACTGA
>CAUYSK010040730.1:0-16546 GCA_963575035.1 Avahi laniger | reverse complement strand
CCCGTCTCTACTAAAAATAAAAAAAAAGAAATTAATTGGACAACTAAAAATATATAGAAAAAATTAGCCGGGCATGGTGGCACATGTCTGTAGTCCCAGCTACTTGGGAGGCTGAGGCAGATGGATCCCTTGAGCCCAGGTGTTTGAGGTTGCTGTGAGCTAGGCTGACGCCACGGCACTCACTCTAGCCCGGGCAACAAAAGCGAGACTCTGTCTCAAAAAAAAAAAAAAAAAGACAGGGTCTCGCTCCATTGCCCAGGCTGAAGTGCAATGACGATATCATAGCTCACTGCAGCCTCAAACTCCTGGGGTCAAGCAATCCTCCTGCCTCAGCCTCTCGAGTAGCTGGTACTACAGGAGTGCACCACCATGCCTGGCTAATTTTATTTTTTAAATTTTTTGTAGAGATAGGAATCTCTCTATGTTGCCCAGGCTGGTCTCGAACTCCTGGCCTCAAGTGATCCTCTCGTCTCAGCCTGGCACATACCCTGCACCGAGCCCTAATTGCCTCTTCTTATAGGACATAAGTCACGTTGGATGAAGGCCCATCCTAATGACCTCATTGTACCTTAATGACCTTGTTAACGAACCCATAAGGGGAGTTCAATATTGCACCCCGCACAGAAAGCCACTGAGATGAGGAGGATTGTCAAGGAAGAAAGAATTTGTTGCAGGGTATGTGTCAACTGGAAGGCAGATGCTAGGTACAGCCAAGGCACTGGGCAGCCCAGGGCGGCTACAGTGTCTCGGGAAGCTCCTGGAGACAGGTAGAACCAGGTGCCGGATGCAGGGTGTCTGGGGCTAGTGGAGGCTGGCTGCCCCAGGAGAAGGGCTGGCCCTGTGCAGATGTGGGGCGCCTGTCAGACAGAGGGAACAACCCGCGTGAAGGCCCTGCGGCAGGAACGAAACAGGCGCCGGTGAACATCGCTAGGGCAGGTAGCCCTTGTGCAGATGTGGGGCCTGCGCAGGGGAGCACAGCTTGCGCTCATGTTCCGAAAGCGTCCTCTTTACCTGACGTTTGTTAGACGCAATGTGGGACAGACCGAGGGTGAGAACGAGGGCCTGCCGGGCGGCGGGGGCCTCGTGGGAAGTGCCTGGCGACTCCACCCTGCGGCCTGAGCCTGCAGCCTTTGGGGTGCCCGGCACATCGCCCACTCCTGTGGTTCCCCTGCAGCTCCTGGCCTGCTCTGCTCCCGGATCCTAGGTGTGCGGTGAGTACCTGTCTCCGACCCTGAGCTAGGAGGGCCCTTATGGAAGGTCACAGGGTGAGTTAGCGGCAGGACTGGGGCTGATGGCCTGTGTGCAGCACCTGGTGTGCTGGAGCCTCCCCACGGGGACGGTCTGTTGTGGCAAAGGCTGGCAGAGTCTGGACTTGACCATGTCTGTCCACCCGGTGCCCACAGAGCTCACTTGTTACCCATCATGGGAAGGCGTCTTGTGAGCTTCTGCTCAGATGCAGCTGTGTGCAGGCCTCCTGCCCAGGGGACCTGCCAACATCCCCTCCGTCCTGTGTGGAGGGCCTGGTCCCAGAGCTTCCCTCCCTACATAGTCCTGGGACCCGGACACCATCGCTTAGCAGCCTGCTGAGCTGCAGGGTGCAGTCCGCAAGAACACTCCGTTCAAGTCGGGGCCAGTGTCAGGGGGTCGAGCAAGGGCCACTTGGCCCTCAGTTCTGTCCACTGGCCTGGACAGAGAGACAAGGGGTTGCTGGGCAGAGGCGTGAGAGGTCCCTCAGCCGAAAGGGGATGGATGGGAGGGACTCGGCCAGAGCTCTGGGGCAGCCAGTGAGGCCTCAGTGGCCACTGACCCGCCGTCTGTGCCCCGGCAGCTCCAGCGTGGGCGCAGCTGCACTGGCCCGAGATGTGCATCAGAGCGCGGCTGCTGATGGTCCAAGCAGGTGAGGCTGCATGCCCACAGCGTCCCTCCCACCGCTGCCTCTCCTGCTGTCTCCGGTGCTGCATCTCGGGCCTGCCTTCTCCTGGTCCAGGCCTCCAGCGCATGTCCCCAAAGCTCCCGAGAATGGCTGCCTTTCATTCCTTTGCCCCTCAGGTGTGTCCCCAGCCAGCCCTACCGGGCCCTGTGGGCTTCGGGGTTCCGCCTGGTGCTGCCCCGGGACCCTGGCCACGACCACAGCCCTGTCCCTCCCTCAGAGGAGCTGCTGTGCACCAGGTCCCTGGGCAGGGGCTGTAGGGTGTCAGCATCCGCCTCCTGGGAGCGCCTGGTGGGCTGACACCTCCCTGGGCCCCCGTGTCCACACTAGCACCCAGCCCACCGTGACGAAGGCCGGAGCCGTGTTACCCAAACGAACTACGCTTCCCAGCAGCCGGGGCGAATATGTGGTGGCCAAGCTGGACGACCTCATCAACTGGGCCCGCCGGGTGAGCCCCCTGGGTGCTCCTCTGTCCTGAGGATCTCCCTCTGCACGCGTGCACGCGCACATGCACATACACACACGTGCACGCACACACCTGATTCTGTCTGGGGATTCACCCTCCTCTGCACCCCCACCCTGTCAGCTGAGGCTGGACGTCCACCCATGTGCTCAGGCTCCACTGGGGGGCCCCTCCCTTCTTGTCATTTCTCTTGTTCTTTAATATGTAAGAAATTTTTTTTAAGTTAGGAAAGTCACATGTGCTGAAAGCAGCAGATCTCTCTCAGTAAAAATCCTAAACCTGCCCCGCCCCATTGCAGGGTCGGCCCACGTGTGTCCAGCCGGTCAGCGGCTCTGTCCTCTGTCCAGGGCCCGTCGTGCTCGGCTGTGGCAAGCCCAGCCCTCACAGTCCCCGATTGACAGGCGCGTGCGCCAGCTTCTCTTCTCTGTTTTTCTCCATCAGAAGCGATGCCACAGGGAACGTCCTGCCGGGGATAGATGCCCACTGTAGGGCTGTGATAGAGGAAGCCCGGGCCTGGTTGGGGCCCGTCCAGCTGTGGGCTTCAGTCAGGTGGACCCGGCCACCCCTCCCAGCTCTGTAGCCTGGGCCTGTTGCCCACGTCAGCACATCTGCTGGGGCAGCAGGGGCTACTTCCAGGTCTCAGATCCAAGTGCAGAGCGGGGACAGTGGAAGAAGCGGCAGGTGGTGGCCAGGGGATCCAGGAGGGCTTCCCGGAGGTGCGGGTCCACATGGTGAAGGGAGAACAAGCCCTGGGGAGTATTGTGCGCCTAACGGCTCCAGAAGCCAGAGCAGGCACCAGCAGCTTCCACGACCAGGTCCGGATCCAGTTAACCCCGAGTCACAGGCTTTAGACCTTTGTGGCTGCCAGCCACGTGGGGCAGCTGCCCACTCAAGAGTGTGGCTGACACCCCACGTTGAAATGATGGGATTTAGGAAAAACCAGGTTGAATGACTATGTTATTAAGACTAATTGCAGTTGATTATTTTTATTTGTTAACGAGGCTGGTGGCAAGCGTTGGCTGGGGAGGCTGTCCCCTCCCAGGGAGGCAGGAACTCTTTAGGTCCCTCCACAAGGGGGTTCACGGTGTGTCCCCTCAGTGGCAGCCGCTGCCTCTGACCCACGCCTGGCCCCTCCCCCAGAGCTCGCTGTGGCCCATGACCTTTGGCCTGGCCTGCTGTGCCGTGGAGATGATGCACTTGGCCGCGCCTCGCTACGACATGGACCGCTTCGGCGTGGTCTTCCGTGCCAGCCCACGCCAGTCCGATGTGATGATCGTGGCCGGCACGCTCACGAACAAGATGGCCCCGGCGCTCCGAAAGGTAGGCCTCCTCCCCGCCGCCCTGCAGCCCGGGCGCTGAGCTGCACGCGGACCCATCGCCCCATGTCTTCCAGGTCTACGACCAGATGCCAGAGCCCCGCTACGTCGTGTCCATGGGGAGGTGAGTGCTGTCCTGGCCGTTCCCTGATGGCGTTTGTCCAGGGGTGACTGGGTTGGTGGAACCCCAGGAGGCAGTGAAGAGGGTGCTGCCCCCTGGCAGGTCTGTGCCCGTAGCCGCCACCCCACCCAGAACGCTTCCTCCCATCCACCCACAGCCCAGGCCACAGATGTTTCTACCTGGTTTTCGGCTTTGTGGACACACAAGTGATGCCGTGCGCTCGCGGTGGACGGTTTTGTGTTCTCCTGTCTTTAACTTGCCATGCTTTCGTTAAAAAGTGTTTAGTCTCTTAGTTTTTCGTTGAAATAATAATTCACGTACCATAAAGTTCACCCTTTTAGAGTAATTCAGCGGTTTCTATAGTATTTATAGATGGTGTACAGTGGCCATTTCTAATTCCAGAACATTCCATGACCCCAAAGGAATCCCCGTCCCCATCAGCAGTCACCACCCCCATCCCCAGACCCTGACACCCACGAATCCACATCCCGTCTCTGTGGATCTCACTGTTCTGGACGTTTCATATAAATGGAGTCTCACACTGTGTGTCCTTCTGTGTCTGGCGTCTCTCATTGAGCACGATGTCCTCAAGGTCCCTCCACACCGTGGCCTGTGTCAGAGCCTCGTCCCTTTTCGTGGCTGAGTGATATTCCAGTGTGTGGATATGTTAGTAATCCCATTCTAAACAGCTATAGAATATTCCAGACTTTACACAGTCAGTCCCCAAATGCCAGGCACTCAGGCTGTTCCCACTTTTGTGGTGTGAGAATTAACACAGGTGACCTGTCCCAAGTGAAGCCCCGTGGTGTCTCCGGTTCTCTCCATGGTGGCCCCAGCAGCCTCACTGGAGCAAAGCTGGGAACGGGGCGCAGGTCTCCGACGTGAGGCCCAGTTGCTGTGCACGTGGGCATGGGCTGGTCGTAGGCTGGCAGTCTCTGTTACCCAAAGGGGTGCTTTGGGACAGGTCTTCTCACCCCTAGTGTGGTCCCCAAGGATGGTCGGAAGCCCTCTTAGCGGGTGAACACTTTCTGTGTGTGCGTCAGCCCTGCCTTTGCTCCCAACCCACTTGGTCCTGTGCGAGGTTTTGCAAGCCTAGGTCGTCTTTGTTCATTGCTTATCTGTGACATCCTGTCGGTTTCTGGCCTTTTCTGATAGCCGGGATCCAGCTTGCAATTGAAAGCAAGTGGGGATGTAGGGGTTGGGGTGCAGCCTGGAGGTGGGAGGGTGGGCAGGGCTGGCCGCCACCCCCCACCCAGGTGGATCCTTGTGGCCAGAGCTGCCCTCATGGTGTTTTCTGTCCCCCAGCTGTGCCAACGGAGGTGGATACTACCACTATTCCTACTCGGTCGTGAGGGGCTGCGACCGCATCGTGCCAGTGGACATCTACGTCCCAGGTAAGGCAGCCCTGGAGGACCCCAGCTTACCCCCTCTGGAGGAGCCCACACCCCCAGGAGAGGGTAGATTCTGCCCATTTTACGCCTGAGCAGACGCAGGTCCAAGAGGAAAAGCGACTCCACACGCCTTTCCCCGTTGCCAGGGGAGGGTGAAATGTCCATGATTCTGTTCAGACGCTGGACCAGTCCTAGTGTCTCGGGATCAGATGGAGCTGTGCAGAATTGCCCCATTCGAGTTTCAAACTACAGTTTGAGGCCAGGTGTGGTGGTGGCATCTGCAGTCCCAGTCACTCGGGAGGCTGAGGCAGGAGGATCGCTTGAGCCCAGGAATTGGAGGCTGCAGTGAGCTGTGATGATGCCACTGCACTCCAGCATAGGTGACAGAGCGAGACCGTGTCTCTAAAAAAAAATATATAAAAAATAAGCTACAGCTTCATATGGTTCTGCCTAGTAGAAACAAAACCAAAAAAGAAAAAAATAGCAATTAACAGTGCAAACGAGATGTTCCTGGAAACTGTGAATGCTGTCCTCAGTCCTCGCCCTCACAGAGGGCACTCGAGACTCCGGGGTCCCTAGGATGGGCAGACTTAGCAGGTAAAATGCCACAGGCTCAGTTAACTTTGTCAGAAAAACAATGCATAGTAATTTTTTAGTATAGATATATCCAGTATAATATTTGAGATGTGCTTATAAAAAATGTATCTGAAGCTCACATTGAACTGGGCCCCTTTATTTTATCCAGCGATCCCATGGAACTCCCACACCTCGCGTGGGAGAGGGGGATCCCCAGGGGCATCTGCCCTGGCGGTCGGTGGCAGCAGGTCAGGAAGCAACGCTTACATGGGGACGGGGCAGAGATGCCTGGTTCTTGGCTGTCCTGTGCTGTGGCCTTAGTGCGGGTGCAGAACCCCAACCCTGACCCAAGTCATGTCCCGGCACCTCTCAGAAGGCAGAGAAACAGGTTTTGACGTTGGATTAGAGTTAATTGGAAAACTGCATTGATTTGTTTAGCATTCTGCAAATATTTATGGAGTGACTTTTCTGGGCCCACACCTGCCCCCTGCCTGGCACTGGGAGTCCCCCAGGCAGGGCGAGATGGGGAGACAGGCCTGGCACAGACATGCCCAGCCCCACTTGTGGGGTCAGGGAGGGCACAGTGGAATGAGGCTTTGAGGGATGCATAGGAGTTCACCCTGTGGGTTTGTTTGCCTTGACCAGGAGCCAAACCCTGGTTAGTTGCTGCTTGTTTGAGGTGGGACCTTGGGCAAGTCTCCTTTCAGAGCCTCAGTTTGCCCACCCATCGGATGCTGTTGTGCTGCAGGCTCCGCCTTCAAAGGCCGGCTGGGGACCTGTAGATGTCCAACAGGCTGCACTTTGCAAGTGTTTGTGAGGGGCTTGGCCTGCAGAGGAAGGGTCTGGGCCCCAGACAGCTCTCCTCTTCTGACCGGGGCTGGAGAATGTGGGGAGGGAAACTGAGGCACGGTCCCGCCCACAGGCTGCCCGCCCACGGCCGAGGCGCTGCTCTACGGCATCCTGCAGCTGCAGAGGAAGATCAAGCGAGAGCAGCGGCTGCAGATCTGGTACCGCAGGTAGTGCCGCCGCGGGAGCTGCTGGAGCCGCCTCTGTGTTGTCCCTGGAGATTGTCAATAAACCCGCCCTCGGGCCCACTGCCTGGCAGCTTCTGGGGTGGAGGGGCGCCCTCTGCGCCAGCATCTGAGCTGCACTCGCCCCAAGGCCTGCAAGGTGGCCTCTGGCCTGCTGTGAACTTACGCAAGTTGCTGCCCTCGTGGCCCATTCCCAAGCCTCCGTCAGTGGCTCGGGGAGATGGGGACGAGAACCAAAGGGCTCCAGGGCAGGGCTGGAGAGGAACAGGCTGGTGCCCCACCAGCTGCCCTAGGCCTGGAGTCTTACATGGCCTCCCCCAGGGCTGTGGGCAGAGCCCCAGCTCTGCCTTCTCCCCACCCATCACCTGTGGGGTCTGTATCCTCATGAAGGGTGTGTATTCACTCAGCAAACGTTTGGTCGTCCCAACTTCAGGGTCAAACGCCCCAATTCTGCAGATCCATGGCTGCACGTCAGGGATGGTTCTGGGGACCAGCAGTTACGACTGGTCAGGCTGGGCAGGGGTAGCCGGGAGACTGGTGGGGGCACAGGTGCCATGCCCACCCCGAGAAGGGCAGCCTTGAGAGGGGATGCTGGGGGGGAACAGCCCGTGCCAGGGACCAGGGCCCAAGGGCGCCAAATGTAGAGCCGCAGGGCGAGGGTGGGTTGGTGGAGGTGCAGAGGGAGCAGCCTGCACCAGGTGGCCACCAGGGCACCAGGGGAGGGGGCGGCCAGGGTGCTCCCTGGGGCAAGGCCACGCTGCACCTGGCTCCAGTGCACGAGGAGAGGGAGTGACTTTGAAGTGGGTGGTGCCCTGCTGCTTCGGTGCTGAGGGTCCCGGTGGATCATCTGACTCTCACTTGCCTTGGCGCTGCCGCCCCCGGACCCTCCCTGCACACCCGCTATGAGCAGGCAGGTGGTTTCATCTCCGACTCCATCAGCAGGTCACGGCTACCCGGGAAGAGGTGGCCATCGCCTGGCCATGTTCGCCATGGCAGGATGGGGGTGGCCAGGGCCCAGAACCCTGGAGGGGAATGCCCACCTCCTCCCCAAGCTGCTGTGACAGATTTCTGCCTTTCTGAGCAGGGGGAGGAACGACTAGCAGCAGTTGCACACTCACTACTGACAGGCCACGCCCAGCGGCAGCGTTTATTTCAACCTTGAGGCCCCGGAAGGGTGGTGGCAGCCTTCCCTGCAGTGACACGGCTTGGGGCTTCGCGAGGCCAGGGCCCCAGGCACCTGGCCACCAAGGCACTGAGTGGGGGCAGCACGGGGCTGTCCAGAAGTCCAGAGACCGCAGGGTGGTGGGCTCAGTGCTTGGTGACCAGGGGCGTGATCATCTCCGGGAAGGCGTAGTAGCGGCAGTCTGCCGGTGGTACTAGCGCCATCACCTCCGTGCGGATGTTCTCCCTCCGGAAGCCTGCATCCAGCAGCGCGGGCACCTGCGTCTCCTGGTGGGAGGGCAGCCAGGTCACCTCTGAGGACCAGTGGTGTTCACGTTGCACCTGGTGCCCACCCCTCATTGGAGAGCGTTTAGGAGAGCCAAGATCCTTGGGCGGGCCAGGTATGGACAGGAACGTCCTAGCTGTCCTGGAGCGCCAGCCCCAGACCAGGTCCCCGGGACTCAAGCCCACCACGGGGCACCTGTGTTTGTACACGTCCTCACCAGGGCAGCGGGCAGAGCAGAGAGAGGGTCATGATGGGAAAGAACGCATGGGCTCCGCGCGGAGCTTGGCTTCGGAGGGTGGCTCCCTGCGCCTCCTTGCCGGGCAGAGGGCAGGGTGTGCAGAGGCCCTGGGAGAGGCACAGCTCAGCCAGTGAGGGCACGTCCTGGGTACAGGGGGCCAGAGGGAGGGCCCTGGGGAGGGCCCTGCCCAATTCCTAAATGGAGACTCTCCACGTGGTCCAGCCCAGCCAAGGGACCAGCCCCTGAGGCCTGCGGCCCCTGCCCAGCTGGCCCCAGGTCACTGCCAGGGGGAGGACCCTGGGAAGTGGCACCTGGAACATGGTGGTGATGTCAGAGTACTTGGACTTCATCAGCTGCCCCCAGGAGGTGAGGTTGCAGTAGGTGAGGACGCCCCCCGGCTTGAGCAGGCGGAAGGCGTGGTTCTGTGGGGACATATGCTGGTCATGCGGGAGGCCGAGGGGTGAGGGGTGGCCTCCTGCGTCCCAGCAAGAGAGGGACAAAAGTGGGAGGATGGCACGCGCCCCACTCAGCACCCCAACCCGCTGAGGGCCAGAGCCACGGCGCTGACTGCTGACCAAGCCCCACCTTGATGAAGCTGAACTGGTGTGTGTGCCAGGTCTCCTCCGACAATGGGTACGTGTCATACAGGATCCCTGCGCAGGGGTGGAAGCCACCCGGTCAGGGCTGGGCCAGGCGGCCTGGCTGAGGCTCCCCCCACTCACCCAGGACGGGCGAAGGCAGTGCAGGCTCGAGAACCCGAGAGGCCCACTTTGAGGTCTACGCACCGTGTCCATCACCTGCCACGTGCCAGGCCCTCGATATGCCATCCTCACGTGTCCTCACCCACCCGGGCTCTGTCCCCCCTACCCCGCTGAGAACAGATCAGAGGGGCGTTATTCTTTAGAAGGTCCCTCTGCGAGCAAAGGAAGGAGCTGGATAAGAGTTGGGGGGCCAGCATATCCCCATGATAGGTCCCCCTCACCATCAAAGTGACCATCTGGCAGGGTGGGTGCCACCTCCTCCCACAGGCCTTTCAAGGGGATGACCTTGGAGAGGAAAAGAGAAGACTAAGGGTCAGAGTGGTCTCCAGAATCTCCCCCTGCAGAAAGGAGGGGCAGACAGACTCCCCAGGGAGACCACATCTCCCAAGTTTGTGGCTGCCCCAGACCCCAAACCCAGTCTGGGGTGCAGGGCCTTGGACCCAAGGAGGGGGCACCTTATGTGGCTGCTGCCGGGCCCAGTCCTGGAGCCGCTGGAAGACGCCATCATTGCACTCGATGATCCAGTGCTCCTCGATGGGGGCCTCCTGCACCTTGGAGGCTGCGATGGCCATGCCGAAGCCCACCTCCAGGACGCGGCCCCCTGGCAGACAGGGGCCAGCATCACATGCTAGGCCTGGGATGGGAGGCTGCCTGAAGGCGGGGGCACAGGGCCGGGCCCTGGCTGTGAGTCACATTTGCCACAAGGCCCGGAGGGCAGTGGGCCAGCACGGGCAGAGGCGGACAGAACACAGCAGCGCCAAGCGGGAGCGCGTGGGCCCTGGGCAGCGGCCAGCCAGGGCTGCCGGAGGACGGCAGCGTTTGGTCCCAGCTCCGGGTGGGGGTGGGGGGTCGGAGCCTTGGACTTTGAGCCCTGGTCCGAGCTGTTTGTGCTGGTGGCCCTTATCTCTTGATTTGGTTACTTTCTGTCCCCTCCATTCCCGCTGGTCAAGGCAAGCCTTGAAACGGTCTGGGGGAGGGGCGGGTCCTCCCGGACCACAGACGGGGACTTTCTCTGTCTCAGTTTGCACCTGACCCTGGATGTGCCCATTCGCCAGGTGGGAATGGTGAGGCCCGGCCCAGGAAGGGGTCGGTTTGGGGCTGGGTAGCCCCCGCACCCCTCGGGCTCGGGCCACCCCGGCGACAAACGTCTCCCTGCGCTCAGCTTTCACGGGGCTATTCTTAGCGCGGGAGGGGCGGGGCCGGCTGGCGCGGGACAGGCTGGGCAGGCTGCCACCCTGGCGGTGCACCTGCCCCGACCTCAGACGTGGAGCTGGCGGCTGATTTCACCAGGGTCTGGCGTCTGAGCACCCAGCCCGTCCCATCCGGAGCGCGGGGGCCTCGCTCCCCCGTAGAGGAGGTTCCCAGTGCTTAAGGGGTGCCTAATGTGTGCAGGCCCCGCGCCCGCAGCCCTCCCTCCAAGGCCGCGCTGCCCCCTGGGCGAGGAGCGTGAGGCTGGTGCGCGCCGCTGCAGGGCGCGCTGAAGACCCTGGCCCGCCGCCCGGCTCGCTACCTCGGGAGGCGGCGGCAGCCGCCAGCGCGTGCATGTAGGGGGCCTCCCAGCGCTCCATCACCGGCTTGCCCAGGATGCGCAGGTGCGTGTCCGCCGCGTCGTAGCCCGCGGGCGCCGCCTGCCACGCGGGGCTGCAGTTCTCGCCGGGCGCGAAGATGGGGGTCGCGGCGGGGTCGCTCATGGTGCGGCTGGATGGCGCGCCCCAACTCGGATCGGCGCGCGGGCAGGTCCTGCAGGGCCTTCTGGGCCGGGGGCGGGGTTGGACCGGGCTGGGGGGCGGGGCCGGGGGCGGGGAAGGGGCGG
Organism: Avahi laniger; assembly: GCA_963575035.1. NCBI lineage: Eukaryota > Metazoa > Chordata > Mammalia > Primates > Indriidae > Avahi > Avahi laniger. The sequence goes on along the minus strand of CAUYSK010040730.1, from coordinate 5,459 downwards.
ACTTGCGCGGCGGCCCCGGTTGCCTCTAACGGCGGTCCGGTAGACGGCAGGCGAGAGTGGGGTCCCGGACCCCCGCCGACGCCCCCTCCTTTCTGGACCCCAAAACGGGCACAGCGGCCCCGCGCCGCGGGAAGCGAGCCGGCAGAGTGCTAGAGACATAGGGACTATTGAAGGCCACCTTAATTGCTGCTGACCACACGGACCCTGAGAGAAAAGGACCCTTCCTCCACTTTGTGGTGCCCTGAGCTGGAGGCCACCTCTGTGCCTCCGGTGCCCCAGGAAATAAGGGGCCTCGCAGTGGTCACCTAGGTGTAACCTGGGCTCCATCCCCAACAGCGGCCAAGGGCACAGTGCCATCAGGTGGGCAATGCGGCCACAGGATTTACCTTCCAGCCTCAGCTTTCTCCTCTAAGGGGCGTCCACTCTCGCCCCTCCTAATGTCAGCGAATGAATGAAGAGCACATCCATTGGCTCTGCCTGTGTGAACGGAGCACTTGCTGTTATTGCTGGTACTTCACAGCCTGCAGACCGGGACTCAGAGAGGGCAAGTGGCTTCCTCAAGGGCGCACAGCAAATCAGTGGTGCAGGGGATGGGGATGGGGTGTGTCTGACTCCAGAATCACACACACTGCTGGACTGCAGCGGTGCAGTCAGAGCTCACCATAACCTCGAAATCCTGGAGTCAAGTGATCCTCCTGCCTCAGCCTCCCAAAGTGCTGGGATGACAGGTGTGAGCCACCAGTCCCAGCCCAGGACCACACTCTTTAAGAAAAAAAATAAAGGAAATATTTTTCTGATTGGGAAAGTAACAGGCTGGGCACGATGGCTCACGCCTGTAGTCCCAGCTACTCAGGAGGTTGAGGCAGGAGGATCGCTTGAGCCCAGGAATTTGAGGTTGCAGTGAGCTATGATGATGCCACTGCACTCTGGCCTGGGTGACAGAGTGAGACCCTGTCTTAAAAAGAGAAAAGAAAAGAAAAGAAAATGGAACTGCAAATGTCTGCCTCAACCTCCTGAATAGCTGAGACTACAGGCACACACTGCCACGCCCAGCTAATTTAAAATTTTTTTTTTTTTGTAGAGATCAGGGTGTCACTATGTTGCCAAGGTTGGTCTTGAACTGCCAGCCACAAGCAAACCTTCCACTCTGGCTTGTCAAAGTGCTGGGATTACAGGTGTGAGCCACCAGGCCTGGCCAGTTCCTTGTTTTTAAATAAAGTTTTATTGGCACATGGCCATGCCCACTTGTCTACATACCCTCTCTGGTGCTTTCCGGCTACAAGAGCACCGTGGAGCAGTTGTCACAGCGACCTTACGGTCAGCAAAGCCAAAAATATTTACGTCCTGGCCATTTACGGAGGAAGTTTGCCAGCCTCCCTTACTGAGCAGTGGGTGGTGGGAAGTGGAAATCGTGCATTCATCAAACACACCCTGGGCACCGTCCTTCTAGCAGGCCTCGAGCTTTGTACTATCCCAGCAATGACCAAGACAGATGCTCTCCCAACCCTCCTGGAGCTCAGAGTCTGCTGGGCACCTGGACATTTAATAATAACCAAAGAACGGAATGGCAGGTGGCCGTGGTGGCTGTGACAGAACAATGTCCCTGTGATCCCCATCTCATGCCCAGACATCCGTTTTATCAGTGACAATGCTGCTGTATTTTTTCTGTGCATATAGTAATAGTATATATAGTTATAATTTTTTTATTAAAAAGAAGAGAGTTCTCACTATCTTGCCCTGGCTGGTCTCCAACTCCTGGCCTCAAGTGATCCTCCTGCCTCGGCCTCCTCAGACTAAAGGCAAGAGCCACCATGCCCGGCTATAATTTGTAAATATAAAGGGAACAATCAGGGGTTAATATTTAGACACCCATGTTCACAGCAGCATGATCCACAATAGCCAAAAGGTGGAAGCAGCCCGGATGTCTGTCGTTGGGTGAGGTCCGTCACACAGTGGGATCATCCACCCTGAGCAAACCTGGGTTTCAACCGTGCGGGTCCAACTTCTATTTGGATTTTCTTCTGCCTCTGCCACGCGGGAGACAGCAAGACCCACCTCGTCTTGTTCCTCAATGTGAAGACCACAAGGACAGTGACCTTTAGGATGACTCCCTTCCACTTTATGAACAGTAAATCTGTTTTCTCTGCCTTACGGTTTTCTTAATAGCATTTGCTTTTCTGCAGTTTACTTTGTTGTAAGAGCACAGTAGGTAACATATAACACACAAAATCCGTGTTCGCCAACCGTTTACGTTGTCAGTACGGCCTCCAGTCAGGAGGCTGCTGCTAGTAGTCAAGTTTTGGGGGGAGTGAAAAGATACACGTGGATTTTTTTTTTTTTACTGTGTTGTCTACAAGATATATGTGTGTGGATTATTCATTTATTTATTGTTAACTCAATTTTTTTTTTTTTGAGACAGAGTCTCGCTCTGTTGCCCAGGCTAGAGTGCCGTGGTGTCAGCCTGGCTCACAGCAACTTCAAACTCCTGGGCTCAAGCGATCCTCCTGTCTCAGCCTCCCGAGTAGCTGGGACTACAGGCACGCGCCACCATGCCCGGCTAATTTTTTCTATATATTTTTAGTTGTCCTATTAATTTCTTTCTAATTTTAGTAGAGACAGAGTCTTGCTCTTGTTCAGGCTGGTTTTGAACTCCTGAGCTCAAACAATCCGCCCACCTCAACCTCCCAGAGAGCTAGGATTACAGGCGTGAGCCACCGCGCCCGGCTTGGCTTAAATTTTGTTATGAGCATTTTTCTAAGTCCTTACGTATTCTTTGAAAAAAACTTTAAAGGTCATAGAGCATTTTATATATGGCCACACCACACTTTAATAATTTTATTTATTGTTATTTATTTTATTTATTTTTGATATTTATTGTTTCTGATATTTCATTATTCAAAATGCGACATGAAGTCCTGAATGGCCTGGAGCTGAGATGGCAGGACCCTGAATCTTTCCAGAATGTATCTCCGACCCTTGGATACATGTGCGCCTTACTTGGGCATCTGCTACTCTCTGTTGACTAGATATCATCATGTTATCAGTGTAGTGAATCAGCGTGACATCCTTGCACAGTATACTGATCAAAGCTCCCGTGAATCACTCCTGACAGATGAAAGTAAACTGCTTATCATCATCTCTGCTTATTGGAATGAACAGACAAGAGTGATTTTGGCAGAATTGCAACTGGTAAGAATGTTGAAATGAATTTTGAGATGAACCTCAAAGAATTTGACAGAGGAGGACAGTATGAACAAGGATAGAGAGATAATCAAATGCAGGACATGTAAAATGATTGGTTCATTAATTAATACATGCAAAAAATACTTACTGAGAACCTTCTAAATGCCAGTGACTTATTTGGATAAGTTTACAAGACACAACGGTAGGATGTGGCTTGGTCCTAAATGACAGAAAAGGCAAATAATTCAGAAGGCAACTGTAAACCACTGGAAGGTTTTTAAGCTGGAGAGTAATATGATTAGAGTTTCTTTTTATGAAGGTTAATCTGGCAGGGGAGACTAATAGTCCAGCCAGGAGGAAGCAAGGAGGATCTGAACTACAGTAATGACAGTGAAAAAGGAAGCAAAAGATGAGTTGAAAAAATGTTGTAGAGGAGGAAACTACATCTGTCCTGATGTGGGGGCCACTAAGAGACAAGAGCCAAAACAACTCCAAGGCTTTGATCTTGAGTGATTGAGATCAACAAAAGAAATCATAAAGTCAAGAGGAAGAATTGGTATTACGTGGAAGATACTAATAATAATAGCTGATATTATTAGACTGAAGCATCTTAGGGCTGGAACTGTGGTTGCTTTTGTTCATACTTTACCCCACTGCTTGGCACAAGGTGAGCGCTCAACAAATATTGGTCACAAAATGTGTTATGTGCTCTATCTCACTGAATTGTCACATCTTGCCCTAAGAAGGTGGTATAATTATCCACCATTTTTGCTATTAACTCTATTTTTTATTTTGAACTATCTCAGGCATATATAAGAATATAGGAATAATATAATGAACATTCATATATGTACCTACTACTCAACTTGAGAAACAAAGCATTACAAAGATTACATGTCTTAGTCTATTCAGGCTACTGTAACAAAATACCATAAACTGAGTGACTTAGAAAGAACAGAAATTTATTTCTCATAGTTCTGGAGGCTGGGAAGTCCAAGATCAAGGCACCAGCCAATTCGGTGTCCGGTGAGAGCCTGCTTCTTGATTCATAAGTGCCTGTCTTTTCACTGTAACCTCACATGGCCAAAGAGCTAAGGGATCTTTCTCAGGCCTCTTTTATAAGGGCACTAATCCCATTCATGGGGGCAGATTAGTGACACCTGAAGGTTCCACCTCCCAGAGATCCCCTCACCTTTGGGGTTAGGGTTTCAACATATGCATTTTGGAGAGACACAAGCATTCACATCATAGCAATATCATTTATCCCCATTTTATATGTTAGAAGCCTAAAACTGAGAGTGATTGAATAACTTGATCCAGGTCACATAGCTAATAGTTGCCAGAATTGTGATTTTTTTTTTTAATTTCAGAATATTAGTGGGATAGAAACACCTTGGTTATATATATTGCCTTTGTACTACCCAAGTCAGAGCTACAAGTGTGCCCATCCCCCAGACAGCGTGCACTGCATCCATTACGTGTGAATTTACTCATCTCTGCCTCTCCTTCCCACCTGTGCAATACCCAATGAATGTTACTTCCATATGTGCACAGAAGTATTGATCGATTAGTACCAATTTAATGGTGAGTACATGTGGTGCTTGTTTTTCCATTCTTGAGATACTTCACTTAGAAGAATGGGCTCTGGCTCCATCCAAGATAATATAAGAGATATTTCACCATTTTTTATGGTTGAGTAGTACTCCATGGTATACATATACCACATTTTATAAATCCACTCATGAGTTGATGGGCACTTGGGTTGTTTCCACATCTTTGCAATTGTGAATTGTGCTGCTGTAAACATTCAAATGCAGATGTCTTTTTTTCCTTTGGGTAAAAGCAATCACAGCAACAACAAAAATAAATAAATGGGACCCGATCAAATTAAAAAGCTTCTGCACAGTCAAGGAAACTATCACTAGAGCCAACAGACAACTTCAGAATGGGAGAAAATACTTGCATGCTATCTATCCCATAAAGGGCTGATAACTAGAATCTATATAGAACTCAGGAAAATCAACAGGAAAAAATCAAACAACCCCATTAAAAAGTGGGCAATGGACATGAACAGAAACTTTTCAAAAGAAGACAGACTAATGGCCAAGAAACATGAAAATTACTCAACATCTCTCATCATCAGGGAAATGCAAATCAAAACCATAATAAGATATCACTTAACTCCAGTGAGATTGGCTCTTATTAAAAAGTCCCAAAACAACAAATGTTGGCGTGGGTGCAGAGAGATAGGAACACTCATACACTGCTGGTGGGAC
>CAUYSK010040726.1:0-22256 GCA_963575035.1 Avahi laniger | reverse complement strand
CCTCAGCCTCCCGAGTAGCTGGGACTACAGGCATGCACCACCATGCCCAGCTAATTTTTTCTATATATTTTTAGCTGTCCAATTAATTTCTTTCTATTTTCGGTAGAGACGGGGTCTCGCTCTTGCTCAGGCTGGTCTCGAACTCCTGAGCTGAAACAATCTGCCCGCCTCGGCCTCCCAGAGTGCTAGGATTACAGGCGTGAGCAACCGCGCCCGGCTTCAACTTGTTTTCTTAATGATTATTTCTGAAAGAATGTTTTCAGCAATTTATATTTCCTCTTCTGAGTTCTATGTTTACATCACTTAGCAATTGGTTTTTTAGTATTTTTCCTATCAGCCTGCATGTATATGTACACGCATGTATGTGTGTAAAAATGAATGCTAATTCTTTGTCTGTCATGCTTGTAACTAATATTTTCCTTAGTCTGTTATTTAGGAAGGCATAGGAGATCTTAATTTTATTTATGGAATAGAATATATTGACATATTCCTTTGTGATTTTTCCCAATGTCTTTCAAATAATTTAAATGGACATTTCCAATCATACGGAAAATTAGAAGAAATATTATAATAAACCCACATGTACTTATGACCCAGCCCAATAATGACCAACATTCTGCAATTCTCGTTTCATCAGTTCTCTCCGTTTTCCCCATGGTTCATTTGCTGAAGTATTTTAAAATTAATCTCAGACATAATATCATGTCACATATAAATACTTCAGATTACATCTCTAGCTAACAAGAGCTTTTAAAATAACAAACAACACACCCATCAATACTAATAACAATTCCTTTATATCTAATATCCGTTCGGGTGAAGTTTTTCCTCATTTTTAAAAACATGCCACTTCGAATTGGCTTTTTGAACCCACATTTGAATAGAAGCCATGTGCTGTATCTGGCTGCTATGTTATTTAAGTTCCTCTCCCTGTTCTATTCCATGCCATTTATTTGTTGAAGAAAGTGGGCCATTTTTCCTAAAGAATATCCCATGTTTTGGGTTTCGATGATTGCATCCTTGTGATGTCGTTCTCTACATTCTTTTATCTCTGAATTTTCTATCAAGAAGTTTTCTGTCGTTAGAGCTATAGATTTGATAAGATTTAGGTTTATTTTTTTTAAGTAGAATACTTCATAGGTGGGGCCCCAACTTCCTACAGCATCGTGTCCTAAAACACAGAAAGTCTGAGTATCCCGTCCCACTACAAGGCATATTAAAAATTAATTAGTGGTTTCAGGTATTGCCAGCCTGATCTATCCTCTACATAATTCCCAACGATCTAGTGGTTTTAATAGTCATCGATAATGGTTGCCTCGATTTATTGGTACACTAGAGTGCCAATACTCTTAAGCTAAGAAAGTCTTACTCCACATCAGATCATTAAATAATTGCCGGTGTTTTTCCAGGATTTATTTATTTATCAACATTCAATTCTTGGATCGATCTGGAATTCCCTTCAGTGCATAAGGGAAATGAAGGTTTAAACTGATTTCTTCTAGAAAGTATGTCTTTCAAGAATAACTCAAGTAGTCAAAATGGTACCTTTATTGTACCGTACACCTAGTGATGGAATTCTGCTGGCTAGAGTGCTTTTCTAAGGGGGATCCCAAACTGTTTTCTAAACATTTTCCTGACACTCCCAGTGTCCTGGCGTTGGGATACTGATCAGAGAGATTTCATTATTCACAGAGGTGCTGCGGTAGGACGATCTGAGAGAATATCCGAGAAGACTGGGTGTCTATGGCATCTTCCTACAGTAAGTCGCCCTGCTATACCACAATGGAAAATTGAGACTTTTGTGATGACTCAGGGTTTTGTTCAATCCCTGAGTTTCTGAATCTTGAAAACGTCAGCTTTTTATTTCTGCAAACCATCATTTTGCTATGGAGGGAAATAACCTTGAACAATCCGTACACATGACACGATGACTCAATTTTAAGCGGAAGTGGTTACATTTCCTTTTTCCCTTCTTTAAGACAAAGAACATAGTCACCTCTTTCCAAATGTTGGCACCTTGTGTCTGCTCTTACATTGTCAGAAAGGAAACTTATTGGCAGGGTAATTCTTTAAGCCATTTTTTTTCCTGCATTAGGGAAGAAAAGGTATCAGACACTTGGTTTTAATCAGGAATAAAAAGCTGTAAGTCTTATTGTGAATGGTTTCTCTGACTCCAAAAATGTCCCATTCAAATGAATGGTAGACTAGTCTTGCAAAAATTTTAATCACATTATTTTTTTTGCTCAAGAACCATAAATAGTTCCCTGCTGCCTACCAAATCAAATTCAAGTTCTTTCTCTAGAGCTCCCGCATCGCCTAGCTACCCTTTCTTCTCTCTTTCTTCAGACCTAACTCTCCAATATTGTCACCCTCGTCCCTTCTCTGCTCCTGTGTGCTTTTACACGTGCTAATCCCTAAATACCTTTCTCTTTTTTAAATAAAATAATCCAGATCAAGTTTAATCTCATCTATAAGTATTTTCCTGCTGGTGGCCCTTGCAGATCTTTGCTTTAAATTATGCCTCTTTAGAAACAGGACGTTATAGGGTTTTGTTCTTTCTTATACTATTTACAGTATATTTGTTACGGTTGCCTAACTATTAATAGATTGTAAGAGCAAAAGTGGTATGCTATATAGGACTTTATTTTTAGATCTTATGGAAATAAAAATTCCCATGAAATTTTTTAAAGAATAATTTTGATGGTGTGATCAAATCCGCAAATGAAATGATCCTAAGAGTGTGAAAGATTTCAAAAATGACCACAATCTTCATGTCTTGCTATAAGTAGGACCTTCCAAAGTAACTTTGAATGTCTTCCCAGTAAGACATATAGTCTATTTTTCCAGTCTTGAATGGACTTATTTTGGCTAATAGAATGCAGCGCAAGTGATGGTGCCTATTCTGAGTTTAGGACTCAGGGGGCCTTTCTTGATTTCATCCGCCACATCTGTAGATGAGCCCGGGCTAGCCTGGTAGAGGAAGAGAGACCATGTAGAGCTGAGACCATGTAGACCATCCCAGTCGAGGTTCTTCTAGGCCAACCAGCTCCCACCTGACCTAGCAGCTGACCACAGATGTAGGAATGAGCCAACTCAAGTTCAAAAGAACCACTGAACTGAGCCCAACCTAACTGCTGACCTGCAGAATTAGTAGCAAAATTGTTATTTCGATTCACTAAGTCTGGCAAATGATAACGGCTACAAAAGGAGTACAAAAAATGTCAGACGGCAGAATCTTAATCATCAAAGATTTCAGCATTCTGCGGTAAGGGCAAAGCTCTAAATTCAAATTCGAAAAACCAACTTGCAAATATAGGATGGCAGAAATGGAGCTTACGAACATATATGCAAAATACTCAGTGGCTTTGATGGACCACAAACATCTGACTCAATCTTCCATGCTTGCAACAAAGCTAATTTTATATAAAATGTAATTCTACACACTGTATTATTTGCATAAGAGCCTAACATAGAGTTTGTCCAGAGGACAGTGTCCATGATGCTGAAGGGCACAGAGACCATCCCGCACAAGGAAAAATGTTGGGCAATGCAATTGTAGCCCAGTAGAGAAACCGAAGGAGCAGAGAGGATTGGGGAGCGACCTTCGACTATTTGAGGGTTACTATGGGGAAGAGAGCTTGGACATGTTTAGTGTCAACCCACTAAAAATTAGGACCCATGAATCTCTAAGAAGGTAGATTTCAGGTCCATGTAGGAAAAAAGTTGAGTTAGAGAGGCTGCATGTGTATACTGTTTAAGGAAACAAACCATGTAGTCAAAGCTAGGTTCTCTGCTTACCAGTTATGTGATTTTGGGCAAATTGCCCAACCTTTCTAAGACTCAGTTTTTTCATCTCTGAAATGGAAATAATAACCATACCATTTTATAAGGTTGCAATGAAGATTAAATAGGATTTCTGAAGACAGAATACATAGCTCAGGGTCTGGCACATAGGAAGCACTCAATAAATTTTGTTTATCATTAATAATAAGAGCTATGTAAATATGAAATGAGCTTCCTCGGGAGGCAGAAAGCTCCCTCTCACTGGAGATATTTATGGGAGACTTGGCAGATGTTTCTGGGACAGATTTAAGCATCAGATGGGACGCCGAAGTAGGTGATATTTAAATTATCTGCCAACAATAAGTATGCTTTCCTATGTTCCTTAAGAGTGGAATAACTTCTTTAGTATCTTTCAGAATACCTAGCACTACTGACCAAATGTTATTCATCAAATACCTCTGATAAAACTTTGATTATATTATTAAATGTACACTTTCCCCATAGTAAGAGTTGTTCCATGCTGAAATGAAGGTGTGTGCAGATTTTGATTTTTCAGTATCTCCTATCCTGTAAAACAAATATATCATTAGAGTTTGTTTTTGCAATTATCACTTTTGACTAAAACTAAAGAGTGCAAATTTTGGTGCTATAAGCTCCTTTTTGTGTGGTGTTTAAATGCATATGTGCAAAGCTCTCATCTTTTCACACTTTTCATTCCTTATCAGAATGTCTAACTTTAAACAGGTCAGATATTTTCCATGTACAAGAAGCCTAACTCTCTTCTGGGATTAACCTCATGTCAAAAGTCCAAGCTGGCTGAGCACAGAGGCTCATGTCTGTAATGCCAGCACTTTGGGAGGTCAAGGCAGGAGGATTGCTTGGGGTCAGGAGTTCAAGACCAGCCTGGATAACATATTGAGATCCTGTCTGTACCAAAAAAAAAAAAATTAGCTGGGCATGGTGGTGTGCACCTGTAATCCCAGCTACTTGGGAGGCTGAGGCAGGAGGACTGTTGACCCTAGCAGTTTGAGGTTGCAGCTAGCTATGATCATGCCACTGCACTCCAGCCTGGATGAAAGGGTGAGATTCTGTTTTTTTAAAAAAAAAGGTCCAAGCTGGAATCAGTAACCATTTTTCCTTCTCTTTAAACATACAGCATCTGGAAAAGCTAATCACAATTACTCTTGCCTTCCAAAGGAACAGCAGGCAGCTCTAACTCCGATTTCAATTCTGTTTAATAAGATAGATCTGGTAGAATCACCTAAACTGGGTAATATGCCTATCTTCCTCAATTATCTCATTGTTATCAGTTAATAGAGAGAAATTCACGTTGGCCAAGGCTCCTGTCTTTATGGTCTCTGATACAAATCTTTCCTTTTCTTTCGATGAGTTCCAGCGTAATGATAAGCATGAATCGTCAGTGAGGAAAAGAAGTGTTTTGTTTTCCTCATTAATGAAGCTGCGAATCTGATGCTCTGGCCAAGAGAATGCAGAAATGTGTAAGTGAAGAGAAGAGTTCTCAGTTCCAGGTTTGAATGTGCTCTGGATTCGGAGCATGCGGTGAAATGAACAGACGAGGTTTTCAGAGCCACTGGCAGGATCTCCGGACCATTCGGTGCCTAGTATGTGCCACAAACTCAACACAAAGACAAGGAACACACTCCGTTACTAAGAGGAGACGAACACACAACCAAGTGACAGCAATGTTATAACAGAGGAAAACGCAAAGCACAGTTTTAACTCAGAATAGAGGTTGAGTCGGGGAGGAAAAGAAGGGAAGTGGATTATAAGACACATTTTGGAAAAGAGGAGGGAATTAGGCAGGAACAAGCAGAAGGAAGGGCACGCACGGCGGCATGGCGTTGTGAAGAGGAGAGTAGCGTAGGGCACGGTAGAGGATGGCCAGAGGGGGCTGAGGCCAGAGAGGCAGACACGTCACACGTGCGTCACCCTGCAGGTCAGAGAGATCTGGACCAGCCCAGCAGCCAAAGGGAAGCCAGTCCTCCTCTCGGTGAAGTCGATCATGTTTATAATTTATATCCCGCGCCCAAATGAGAAATGGCAGGGGCCTTAACGAGAGCGACGGCAATGAGGAAGGAGAGAGACGTTAAGGACCCAGGACCGTATGAGTTTGGTGGCCGCGTGCACGGCCGAGAGAGGAGGAGGAATTGCGATGACACGCAAGCATCTGGCTGGGCTGCCGGGTGGAAGGTGGGCCCGTTCACGGAGGGAGGGACGGAAGCCTTGCAGAGCGGGGAAGCGAAGGGAAAAGCTAACCGCTTTGGTTCTGAACATGCTGAGTCCATGAACCAACAGCATAAAGATCGTTGCTTCGAGAGAGTGGATTTGTTTAAAAAGTGCACTCCGGGGAACACAAAATGGGAATTGGAACAGTCTGCTCTCTCAAAGCCAAGAGAGGAAGAACTTTCAAGAAGAGGGAAATTGAGTCAAACGCCGGGGAGATCAAGTTAGAGAACTGGAACGTACTCTGATTTATTTGGCACGGTTTTCCGAGTGATCTTGGCAAAATCGCGTTCGCTGCTGTTGTGAAGGAAGGAAACAACTTCCATGCCACGAAGCACGAGAACGACATTTTCTCTTTTTTTCTCTCTCTCTCTGGCCTCTGCTTTGTTTTACTCTCAGCATAATGTCTCTCATCACTGATTCCCTTAGAAAGGCCTTAGTGTAAAAATCGTCCTCTCTGACTTTCGCAAATAAAGAGAGCCTTTTAAGAGTTATCGTTCTGTAAGCAACTGTCTTTTAAAATTTAAAGTTAAATCTTCCACTAAAGAATTTGTTACAGAGGTTTTGGGAGGCATTTAATGGAAAGCAACCTGAACCCGGGTCATGAGAAAACACAGATCTCAGATTCAACAAAATGAAAATTTCTTTCCTTTTCTTTTCCAACCACTCCCAACCCTTAACAAGCAGCTACCACGTGGAAAGAATTGTGCCTGGTGCTTTGGAAACGTAAATAATGAGTAAGACGCAATCCTCCCCCACCCCACCCCAGTCAAGGGGATTAGAAGCCGGTGCAAAAGACACATGTGCAATCAACCAACGTTAAACCAAGGTGGGCTGAAATAAATGTTCATCACGGTACGAACAATGTTCTACGGGGGCCTAAGTGTAATTCCCCATCTTTTATGAAATACGGAAAATGACCTTTAACAACACAGAGAGAACTGAGGAGTTCATCACACCACTAATTACCTCCCCCGTCTTCAGACCATAAACTTTTATGCGATCTGCTTTCTGCTCAACTCATTTGCACTCATTTATTTTAACGGACATCCAAACTGCCTGCACGCACAACCGTAGGCATCAGCGGCGAGTGGGGATTTCAGCTCCACCTTCGACTTTATTAGGAGTCTTTCACTAAACTGCACTTTAATGATATTTAATAATATCGCTTTGACTCTTTTCATTGAGAGTTTTAAAGTTTTTTAAAATTAAATGTATGGCCTCATGGATTTGGGGAGCCTAAGCCTCCCTCTCCCAGAGGGGACAAACTGGAACAGCTAAATATACGGAGGCTTCTGAAGAACACTGTTTTGATCTGAGTGACCTCGTGGTGACATCTTTGCAGCTCATACCTCCTTTAAAGTTCTTTGTAAAGCAGCTGCCTCTAAAGGCTCAGCCTGACACGGCATGCTCACACTCGATTTCCATTCGCGCAGGGCTGCTATTTATAACCGAGGCCTTTCAGAAAATGAAAATCTAAGGTTGGTTCACTGTAGCCAGGGTGACCCATAACATAAGCCAGGTCACAATTTTTTTTTTTTTTGGCATCCTTCTGTGTCCTCTCAGTAAACTTTGATTATATTTCAACCAGGAATAGGAAAGAGATTGTCCAAATTAAAAAAAAAAAGAAAGAAAGTCTCCAGCAGATGGTTAAGGGATAGGTTCTTGACTCAGCATGCCTGGGTCTGAATGACAGCTCGACCATCTATTAGTTGTGACTGGAACAAGTTGTTTACCACTTAGGCTTAATCTGTAAAATGATTAAATGAGATACTGCTTATAAAGAACTTACGTAGTGTTTCGCACAGAGTCCTCAAACAATGGCAATTGTAATAGTTATTACTGCTGTTATCATTGATACCAAATTTCCCTGAACCGCTGTTTATAGCACACTCCTCCCTCAGGGTAGACATTCAGTGCCTGGTTATTTCTTAGTGGGTGCTTGGCTGGCCTTTAGCTTTGAATGCAGTATTTCCAAGGAGTGCTTCCTTTGGCTTTCCTAAGAGTACCCAGAGTCTTGGGAAGGCAGCCAAACTGCCTTAATTCTGCATTAATTCTGCTGATAATTCTGTAGCGCAGTTTCTCGGAGCTCAAGGATATTATTTTCTGATCTATGTGAAATGAGAGTGTAGGTATCCTATAGCAGCCTTAGGTTGCGTTTTTTCCCTGCTTCAAGGTAGTACAAATTAAATTTTCTTTTTTCCTCAATAATATACCAGACAGTCTACTTAGCATTTTTCTATCAGAAGTTCCGCTTGATAGTTTTCAGCTGTGTTCTGGGAGCAACTCTGGGGTGGTGTTAATGGGAAAGTATTAGCGTATTGGGACAAGGAAAAAATAAGCAATGTCGCTGTAACACAAATATGACTCCATGTGGTGGCACATGCCATGCTGGCAAGGGCCTGGGGGGGGGGAGGGAGGGAGGGAGAGGGAGAGAGAGGGAGAGAGAGAGAGAGTGTGTGTGTGTGTGTGTGTGTGTGTGTTTATGTGTGACCGCAGGCATGTGCTGTTAATAAGACATTTATTTTATGCTTAAGCATCAGTATATTGTGATGTGTGTGCATTCAGCCCACACATCTTATACCACATATTTCAGCCTTTACAGATACAAGCTATAAAGTAAGATCAGAAGAACAAGAACGATTTTCATTGCTTATATTTATTTCCCATCTTTATAAGGAAGAGGCATCTACATGTTTCTGAAATTAATGAAATTTACAAGTCTAATAAATAAGCATATTCTACAGATATTAATTGTTTATATTTCGTTTATTTTCTATGGCTTTTGGGAGCTGGCACTGAATATTTTGTGCTTATAAGAGGACATAAAGCCTGGGTGCAGTGGCTCACGCCTGTAATCCTAGCTCTTTGGGAGGCCGAGGCAGGTGGATTGTTTGAGCTCAGCAGTTCGAAACCAGCCTGAGCAAGAGCAAGACGAGACCCCGTCTCTACTAAAAATAGAAAGAAATTAATTGGACAACTAAAAATATATATATATAAAAAAAAAACTAGCCGGGCATGGTGGCGTATGCCTGTAGTCCCAGCTACTTGGGAGGCTGAGGCAGGAGGATCGCTTGAGTCCAGGAGTTTGAGGTTGCTGTGAGCTAGGATGATGCCACGGCACTCTAGCCCGGGTAACATAGTGAGACTCTGTCTCAAAAAAGAAAAAGAGGACATAAAATGAAGTCAATATGTTTAGACCAATAATACCATAAAAATAATACCATAATAATACCAAACATATTCAAACCAATGGTATTATTGGTTTAAACGTAATTGGTTAAAGTTTATTACAAGTCTTCTGAGCTTATGAAGCCCATGCACAGAGCATCTTTCCTGCTGGGAAATCTGGGAGGACAGACTTCTTGCCTTTGTGCACCAGGCTGCGTATTTTCTACCCAGATGAACTCCTCCTACGGATGGAACCAATGTAGTAAACTTCAGCCTCGGGGGAGCTTGGGAGGCAGTGAGACTCCAGGAATCCAAATTTAAGAGAGAGAGATTCCTACCTCCGGTTATTCAATATATATATATAGGACAGTGCTAATGACGCTGACTTTAAAATTTCCTTGTCATTAATCAAATACAGGAAGCCACTAACGTAAACGATCTCAACAGCCATTACGAACGAGGAGGAGATGACAACATCTGACTAAGAAACAAAACTCCTGCGTCGTCTAACCACCGACAGACGGCGCCGCCCGCCCACCCCGTGCCACCGCGGAAAGGCGTGACTCTAACGCGTGGCAGCGGTAACAGCTGACTCTGTAGAGGGCTAATTTACTGTCAGAGTAATAAGTGTCATTTAACGTTAAATAAAAGCAGAGCGATCTAGAACGAGGTCTGAGGTAGCGACGCACTCCTCCCGTAGAAAGCCCGTGTGATGAACTCACAGCAAACACAGCCCAAGACGTTTGCCCAGCGGATCCGAACCGGCCTCAGACGATGAAAGAATGGAATATTCTGTCAAATACAGACATAAAGATATTTGTGAACACTTCTGAACCAACCACAGCTCCAACACGTAAGTATCGATAGAAGCGTCGCCTGAGAGGCGTCGGGCTCCCCGGCCGTGCTTGAGTTTTGTGCTTTCAGTAGAAAGGTGCTTGTCTCATCCTGGGGAGAATTTGCCGGAACCTCGACACCCAGCTTTACCTCCTTCGGAACTCAAAGACGGGGCTCTCTGCTAAGCAGGGTCCTGCTCATGCCTTTGTTCTCTTAGCCAAGTTAGCTTCTTCAGCTCTTTCTTCTCAACCAGGCTGAATCTGGGAGACGGGTGTCAACGCGTCAGCATCTTCAGCCCTTTAACTGATGCCTATCGTGCGAGGCTCTGCCCTACCCTCCTGTGCAGCAGGCGGCCTGTTCTCTGCTCTGCGTGACTGTGCGCTAAGATGTCATCGCGGCTGCAGTGACGGTGGCCAAATTGCTAGCAGTGGTGTAAACAAGATAGAAATGATTTCTGTCTTAAGCCGTCGTGGTTGGGGCACAGCAGTCACAGACCCCACTCCTCAGTGCTCTTTCTCTGCCAGCCTCTCTTGGTCTAGGGTGGCCAGTCCAGCTGCTTCTAGCACATCTGTATTGCGGCCAGCAAGGAGGGCAAGACTTTCCTATGAAGAGCATGACATGCACATTCCCACTCACACATCATTTCTAGCCACATCCCATTGGCCGTAATCTAGTCAATAAACACATCTAGCTGCAAGGGAGGCAGAAAAATGTCATCTTTAGCAGGGTGGACTTACGCCCCACTAAAACCGCCATGATTTTAGAAGAAGATAACAGACCCCTTAACATGAAGCTTTCATTCACCTTGAGACAGAAAGCCCCAGAATAAAAATACTTGGTTTAATGCATTTTCCCTCCATGACCGGAAGCTAAATATAGAGAGAAAGAGATCCAGCGAAAGAAATCAGGGGTACTTGCACACAGAAAAACTGAGATTATGTTTACCTACAACTATAGTAACTATAATGGCTTGCTTTGCTGAGAATTGTCTTCCGATTCTTCCACTCGTGATTTTTAGTATTTTTTTGCAAGCAGCAATAGGCCATAGACCAGTCGCTGGGTTGGCTTCTCCATCTTGTTGGGTCACTGAGAGCCCTAAATAATGAATATTAAGTCCTGAGGCACTTCCTATAGAGTTGGTGCCATTCATCCAAACTTAGTCATAAATACAATATGATATGATATGATGTTCACTGATTTTGAAGGGGCTGTGCCTTAGAAGTCTACTCAAAACAGCCCCCACTTGCTAAGCTAAACATTCCTTTGCTAAGAAAAATTATCCAGCGTAAAAGGAGCTAAAGATTCATCTATAAAAAGGACCCCTGTTTTTTTCTTCCCATGAAGGCCTCCCAACTTTGAAACACAGCAGCTCTGTTTTGCTGATTCTGAGTTCCTTTCTCCCTATCTGCTGTTTAAACAGTTACTTCCACCCCGCCCCTTCGGTTTCCCCTCCACTCACTCGGAAATACAGAAGGCTTAGGGGTTTATTTACTTTCTCAACGCCCTTCCATTTAACAACACTGCTACCCTTCAAAGCACTTGATTTCTCCATTTCCTTCTGGGCAAATAAAATAGTGCATTCAAGTTACATTTCTTGAGGACAAGTTTCACCGTCACCTAAATTCTTTTGAGAAAGGCAGGTCGGCAGTCACGGTCACGGGCAGCCCCTAATTCAAAACAGCTCCATCTGCTCGTGTATCGGGAGCATCCTGCAGTTTGCTGAGGTCGTGGCACTCGGCCGGGATGTTTTAACCTGGCACCATCGGCTCAGTGCCTTCCAGAGCACCGGTGACAATTTTGTGGAAGAGCCTCGTAGTTGAGTTTGACGTCATCCTCTTTATCTTCCTAAATCCCTGCTTTTGTCTCTGGCATCGTTGTCTAATTCCTGCTCTGGATCGAGTGGCAATTAACTGAAATCCTGAAATTCTTTTTGTGTTTACCGTTAGCCTGTGCGACCTCTTGGGAGCAATATGTTTGCTGTCAAATACGTTAAAGTCACTCTGTCTTAATTCGTCCTCCAGAGGAGCTCTGATGAGTTAGAAAGAACAGTCCTTCGGTGGTGACGTTGTGGGATTTGACAGGGTAAGTTTAGCCGAAACTTTCACAACACAATATCTAGCGACTGCAGAGGACAGGGAGACAGAGCCGCCAGGTTATCCCCAGGAAATCCCAAGATGCATATTTTAACATTTGCATTCTCATTTGCATAAATTTGTATGTATGTGTTCCATTCGAAAGGTGCTGACTCCAATTATGTAAAATAAAACCCTCGATTCCTCTTTGTCAAGGGAGGATAAACGCACAGTCTAGGCTTGTTTGCCTGGTGCCCAGAGTGACTGCTCTGGCCTCTCCCTCTCTGCTCCCAGATTTTCTCTCCTCTGTTCCTGCCTTCTAATCACAAACATTAAGGAGATATTATTTAGCCATAAGACTTGAGTCGGCTCCAAAATATTCTTTTTTCTATTATGAGCTCACATTGCAATCCTCTGTTTTCCGTGTGGAGTTTTCACATGATCCTCCCTTCTCGCACAGCAAGGGAGCGGCACTGGTCCCTGATTCACCTCGGGGCATCTCAGTTTGGGTGCTAAAAATCCCATCTGGGTCCAGTTTTCAGCCTTACACTCACAAGAAAGTTTCTTGGTAGCCAGGAAGAAAGTTTGGATTCTGGGCAGATTAACCACAGGTTTCCATCATCCACCCCAAATGCCGCCTTCAATGGGCCCCTATAATTCAAGGTTGACTCTGCTTAGGTTTTCAGTATCATTTCTCTTCTTCCAGGTCGATGGATGTCAGAGCTGATTGCAAAATGAATTCATTACAGTAATTTACAGCAAGTATATTAAGCCCAGAAGCCACAGCGGTGGGAAAAGAGCAAAGAGAGCAGGAGCATCCTTTGGGAGTGATCTCACTCAACCCAAGACAGTCCTGGGGACTCCGTACAGAACATCTACCTGCTAACGCTGCCCCGGTGGAGGAGAAAGACGCAAGAATCACAACATTACAGACATTATTACTAAACCAAGGTGGTCGTACTGTACCAGATTCACTCCCACTCTCTGAAAAGCATTGCAAAAAGTCACTCCCTCTAACACCTTTATACTGCCGTTCCTGTTTCTCATCAGGGCTGGGAACCAGTGAGTAAACTCAGGACCACCTATTGGATTGAAATGAAATTTAGTCAAGAGACCCAGCACATTTGGTAACACCTAGGGCGTGTTTTGTTGGTCGGTTGGTTTAAACTTTGCACCAAATTTCACTCCTCTCTTTGAACTGCAGTCCGCAGAGGGCAAGCGCAGAGCTCACTGAACACAAAGCACAGACACGCGATCCCGAGAAGCTTGGGTCCCTCCCCTTCTGCGCCAGCGAACGTCAGCCGGGCTGAGATTGTGGGCAGGAGGCCCCCCGTTCGGCCGGGATTTCGCTCTCCGCGCACAGCTGCCTTGGCAGGACTCGCAGCCGAAGTGAAATGACCGGGAATTAGCCAGGAAAACAGACCCACTTCCTTTAAAAACTGCAAAAAACTCTTAGTTCTGCCCACATAGATCTAAAAATTGGAGAGAAGCCTATTTAAAGAATCGTTATTTGTTTGTTTTTGGCTTTTCCTGGCAGTGACTATGTTTCACCCTAGATGCTGGGTTGTGTGTGGTCCTGAGAGGCACCGTAGTAGCAAAGGACAGGAAGGCGTTGGGGACGCCAGGGACACCGTGGTCCTTCTGTTATCGTGTGCCTGGAAAGCGTGCTTGTGCTCGAGCCGCTCACCTGAGTTTTGCTCGTCTTTCTGAAACGCAACACCTTCCTCTCCCATTTCTTGAACTAAGCAAATAGGGGATGTGGTTTCTCTAAGCTTACTCGTTAGCTTTCCATTTATTCATTTATTCCACTCACTTGCATAACTCCTCGAGTGCTTAGATACATGGTGAACAAAACAGGTAAAAAATAATCCTTGCTCTTGTGGACTTATACTAAATTATTTAATCTGTGTGACAGCCCCACGAGGCAGGTACAATTGTGATGTCGTTTTTACAGGGGACTTGCTCAAATCGTGCAGCGAGTGAATGGTGGAGCTGGGATTGGAACCCAGGCAGGCTGGCTCTAGAGGACCCACACCCTTCCCAAGGAACTCTGTACTTCCTGCTGGGAATGATGGCTGCGATTGCGTGTCTAGAACAGCAGCAGTTCAGGCATAAATCTGCCATTTCTAGAGGCAGAGTCTTTATTTCCACAACAAAGTTTAACTATTTTAAAATTAGTATCGTGGCTGAATTTAACACCAACATGTCCACGGCTAAAAGCACTCTCTTTCCTTCTAGCAAGTTCTCACAGGCAGGGGAAGGTGCGTCAAAGAGCTGGGAGACCAGGACACTGAAGGCAGGTGGGAGGATGTCACCGGGACGGGAGTGGAGGCCGATGCTGAGGCCAGGGAATCCCGATGCTTTGCCTAAGGCGAGTCCCGCTAGGGCTAATCAAGTTTTGGCTTTTACCAGCCTCTTTTAATGAGATCAATTCATGTCACCCAAACAGCTCGAGACAAAAAGAAATAACAGCAGATCAGCTCAAATCGTACCGTTCAACAAGAAAGGGATTCTTTCTTACCTTGCCTGTTGGCTTCTCAATCAGTGGGCCTGGGAAGCAGACTGGAGTCACGCTGCTGTACACAGAAGGTTTCCATTGCTGCTCCTGTAAGAGGGAAACACACGGAGATTTCAGGGGCTGGGCTGGCTCTCCTGCCCACCGAGCCATTTCCCTGCTACTCACGACAGTGCCTCAAGCGCTTCAACCTGACGGTTGTCACTTGAAATGCCTGAGTCAGCATTTTTGCATGGCCGCTTCAGTTCGCAGCCTGTGCAAACCCATTTAACCCTGTGCGAGGCACCATTTATGACATTTTGAAGGAATCCGTGCACACATGTTGACATACATTTAGAATATTTTCAGCTTCACCTGTTAAAGTATCATCCTAGAACACAGATCAGACTATGTGAATCGTTTTTAAAAGATTAACCTCACTAATATCGCATTGCATGAAAACAACGACCACACGTAAACCTCTGGCTTTCAAATCTCTGAATCCATATGGGATAATTTCCAAAGTTCTCAACCTGCTATACAGAACCCTCCCAAAGGGTCGTTACTCACTTTTTCGGCTTCAGCTCCAATTCTGTCCCACGATTTATCCTAAATCTCAAGCAACACTGGTCAATGTATTTTTTGTGAAGTCTCCAATTTATGCCTCTCTTTATGCTCTTCCTGCTTCCTAAAATAGCCTTTCTTCAATATCTGCCTGTCCTATAATACCCAGCTAGGAAACATTTCAGACTTGCTAGGGAACATTTCACCATTTTCCTCTACTTCTGCCAGAGTCAGAATAAATTCCCCCCTACCACAGAGTCCCATGATGCTATCATCAGAGCACACTATGGTTTGAATGTGAACCTCATAAGTTCATGTGTTGGAAACTTAATTATCACAGTATTAAGAGGTTGGGGCTTTAAGAGGTAATCAGACCACAAGGGCCCCATCCTCATGATTGGATGAATGCTATTATCACAGAAGTGGGTTAGTTATATTAGGAGTGAGCTCTGGATAAAAAGGTATATGCAGCTTCTGTTTTCTCTCTGCCTCGTGGATTTGCTTATCCTCTCAGCTTCTGCCATGAGATGCCCCTCACCAGGTGCCAATGCTATGCTCTTGGACTTCCCGGCCTCCAGAACCGTGACCCAAATAAATCTCTTTTCCTTATAAATTACCCAGTCTGTGAAATTCTGTTACAGCAGCAGAAAATGGACTAAGACAGAATACTTGTCACTATCTGCTGAGAATGTCAGCTACTGAGAACAGGACTCATGTCTTAGTTATCTTGTGTCCTTCACAATCTAGCACAGGTCTTATATAATGTAGCCACTCCTTTTTTTTTTTTTTTTTTTTAATTAGAGTAAACTTTCCTTTTGTCAGCTCAATTTTTTTCTTTAGGTCTTTACTAATTTCTAATACACCCCACTAGATCCAGTTTCTCTCCTGCCCACAGCCCAGTTCTCACTACACTCGTTTTTTTACCCTCTTTTCAATCTTGTTAGAGAGAGACATCAACGGACTTATTGCAAAAACTTTAATCGTAGGTGCCGTTAAACCCCATAAAATAAAAACGCACTTTACAAATGATTCGGCAACTATTGACCCATCCCCACCTCCTGCTCCACTAATTGGCTGGCCCTGACTGCAAATGTGGTTTGTGTTATTTACACACATCTTGCAGGGTATTTTGAGACTAACTGCAGTAATATCTGTGGTCTACAAGGGCAAAACATAATTTCTAGGGAGGAGGTCCCGTAGTTTATCCTCAGGAGAAGCCATTCAAACTTCCGGCTTCTCCCCAGCGTCTGAAAACAGGGGTTATGGCTGGATTCAGAGAGAAGTGGATTTCTGTCCCTTATGAGTTAAAATGAAACCAGCAGCTCATTTCACAGGTCACATCCCAGCCATCGAAGTGTAATTACCATCAAAGCCCACTGGCGCGGGTCCCAACCATATTAGTGAACGAACGCGTCGATGAAAGTTCCAAAGGATCCCATTACCAACTCCAACCTTCCAGAGATAAAAAGACACTGAATGTCACCAGGGAAAAGGGCCCAACTAGATCAAGTTGAAATTGCAACTTTTTTTTTTTTTAAATGAAAATAACACTTTCCATGCTGACAATTGGGAAATACGATTCTGTTTCTAGGAAGTCAATCTGCAGACGTGGTAGATGAATCTGAAGAACTCTGCCCTTCACTGGGAGTCTGGCCCAGTTACCATGGCAACGCGTAACTAGCTTTCTTAGGGTGTTGCGCAGCCTGGTTTTCTTTGGGCCAAACATTCCCTTGATACATTTACATTGGGTGTACTTAAGACGAAAACAACTGAGCAGTTGCAAAAACACAGATTTCTTACCGATAAATCATCTGTTTGGTGGGAAGATGCCGGGCCACACAGAAAAGGGAATTTCTAAACTAACGGGTCCACATGCAAAACACAGGGTAGTGATGGGCATCTCCTTGTCACCAGCTAGCATTTCCCTTTCCCCAGCCCTCGCCCTCACTGCAGGCTTTTCCCGCAGGATGTTGCTGCTGTTGTCTGGGTGACTGGGGCTTGCTATCGTCCCACACTAATTCAGTATTTGCTGAATGTGAGGTATGGGTGCTGAGACTAGACTGGAAATAAGGAAAGCAGCAGAGCATTCGAGAAAAATTATTGAGGCCTCAGGCAAATCAGCCATCTTCTCCAGATCTCTGCAAAATGAGGGCAATTACTGACCCTTTTTCTCCTTCCCGTGACAACCTCGGAGCACTCCAAAAAGCTACAGAACTTCTCAGAGATTTCCACACGGAAGCTGCCTGGTGTTACTCCCTAAGACTGGACTCCTAAAAGGAGACCAAAGAGGTTGTGAAGGCCTCGAATTGTACTTGCAGCTTTCAGAGTTTATCCTCGTGCCTGAAATGTAAGAGCAACTCCTGGTGCAAAAGGAAAGAGATGATCCAGGTTTTTAAGGAGTAAGGACATGGGGGTCGTGTGGCAGGCTCAGCCAGCGGACTGAGCAGTGAGACCCATCCAAGCGGCATCTGCTCAGGGTTGCGTCACCAGGGAGCTCAAATGATCCTAATATCTCTAAAGGAAAGAATGCATCCTCCCTGAGAAATCTGAGCTTATATTCCACATACAACACGGATGTTCATGTCTGTCCACTGCTCACCCCTTCCTCTCGTACCGCAAGGCTAGGAACGCCGCGGTCTGCTTTGAAGTGGAGGCAGATTCTGTCTTAAAGATCTCCATTCCTCCTCAGCCTCACCCTGCCGCTCTTTGTGCATCAGAAGCAAAAATAACCGCACCTTGCCTCTGTAGAGTGCTTTCAAAAAACGGTTAGCAAAGCACTCT
The DNA here is from genome assembly GCA_963575035.1 of Avahi laniger. NCBI lineage: Eukaryota > Metazoa > Chordata > Mammalia > Primates > Indriidae > Avahi > Avahi laniger. Next base: position 4,313 of record CAUYSK010040726.1, on the reverse strand, counting down.
GGTTATTTCTTACACTGCTCAAAAGCCACGAGCTGTTTCTGGGACACAGGATTTTGAAGCAAGTGGGACCTTCCTAACACTCAGTGGGAACAGAGGGAGAGAAAGTTCCTGAACCAGGATGTGATTGTAGATGCTTGCCACTCCCCGGGCCCTGCTCTCTCTGGCCCCCCAAACTGGCTGTCGAGGCCAAGCAGTGGGGGTCTGGCCTCACCCCGCCCATCCCAGCTGCGGTTCCCTCCTTGGAAGGGTCAAGCACACAGACAGAGGGGAGGCGGCCTTGGGAAGGGAGGAGCCCTGGGTGGAGGGCAATTAAAGGTGACTCACTCAGGCTTGACCAGACTTCCTCCCTTTTTCTACGCTCGAGTACAGTTTTCGGTGAACTTAAGTAAACTGTGCACACTGCTACATTTCCCTCCTTCCTTTTGGGCTGTGATCACAGACTCGCAAGCGGAGAGAGGGTCACAGGGAGAACACACTCACGAGCATTCTGGTTTTTAGGTCTTCTAGGCAGGATCCTGTTAGGACCTGACCTGCTAACACACCTCCCTCAGTACCCATCTCTCTTAAATGATCTGCTAAATTTTTGCATTTGAAATTTCCATTTCCTGGTTGTTTTACATGCTGAATTTAAAAATGTCCCCTGTGTGTTTACGTTCCTTCCCTAAGGTTTATGCATCTTCAGAAGCACCTGTATCTGCCACAAGGCTCCCATCACGGAGCACGTTCAAACAAGCGCTGCCGAAACACGTCCCGTTAACCGGACCTCTGAAAGGAGGAGGCTCGTTCCCTTCATCGGACTCCAACGTGAGTTTTCTGCCTGCCTTTACCAGAACGCCTGTCTATTTAGCTAGAACGCCACTTTGTATCATAAAGTGGATAAAAGAGTATCCACTTAGCAGCCGTGTTACATATTTTCTGCGTTGTTACACAGTTTCTGGATTTATATTATTTAGTAACTAACTATGCAATGCTCCATCAACGTTCTAAAGTACAATATATTTGCTATCTTAATATATGTTTTTATTATTTCCATTTTCCTCTGTCATTAAATATACTTTTTGTCTTTTGAATTATTGCTTTAGATTATATTTCTAGAAGTAGGATTCCTGGGCCAAAGATACGGACGTTTTTATGGCTCTTTTCTTTTCAAAAGAATTAGAGTGTTTTACACAGGATCTCTAATGTATATATGTGTATATACACACACACATATATATTTATAAATGTACATATATATGTACATATATGCAAACACACACCCCCAACATTTTTTCCAACAGCAAACCCCTGGGGAAAATGCCACAATTAACCTCACATTTACAGATGAGGACGCTGAGGGTCACAGAGGTTAGTAACTCAGTGTCAGATGACCAATGTCCTTTTTATGGGCTCATTGCCTTCAAATGCCTGTTGCCAGTATGGTCCTGGTTTCAATGAGTAATCGCTGACTATGTCTCTGTCCTGTAATTTCTTCAGCTTATGTCACAGGGAAACAATGAGCACAGAGTCAGAAACATGTCAGTGTCACAACTTACTAGGTTTGAGACCCCGAGTAAGTTCATGAACCTTGCGAAGACTCAGTTTCCCCAAATGTAAAATGGGATGATTCCTATCTCATAGGCTTGCTTGGAGGATTTATATCGAAATTCAGCTCAGCAAAGAAACTTGCATAATAAGTGCTAATATTATTTTTCACTATAATAAAAAAATGTTTTATTGTTATTCTTCCTAAGTGTCTTCCTCAGGGTAAAATAGCAGGTGTCTATGAACCTCTATTATAATTTAATAAATACATACCTGCCCATATTGTCAATCAGCAAATTATTCTGTAAGTCCTGTAACTTAGCTCTATGCTAAGTTTATAAAAATTTTTATATAAAATATTTATAAGTAATATAAGTTTATTAAAATATTTAAATAGAAATTATAACAATTATAAAAATTATAAAAGGTATAGAATATTTAGACATTAAATAAGCTTAAATATGTTTATTTTAAAATTTTAAACATATTCAACATATTATAAATCATAATTATAAATTTTAAGTTCACTTAAAGTAAAACTTACACAATTAAAGTTTCTAAAATAAGCAAATATTTTAAATATTTTTTAAAAGTAATCAATTATGTGTTAATAAAATAAGCATGTTCATAAAAGTAAATGCTTACAAAGTATGTTTATGTCGGCTTCTAAAGAATTTGTAAATATTAATAAGATATTGAGTGGAAAACACATTGGCCTGCTAGCCTGAAGACCTGAATTTGAAAACTGGCTTTGACACTTACTTGATATGTAACCTTCTGGGGGCTCCATTTCATTAGCAATAAAGAGTATACAGCATATGATTTGTTTTTTTTTTAAAGAAGATCCAACAAGGCAATATACCTGAAATCACTCATTCAACAATCTATTATACATCTCTCTGGAATGTCAAAACCAAGACATGATAGTCACACCATAAAACAGTCCATCCACTTGTATAACATGAACTCTAAGTTCCCTAGGAGAGGCCGGGCGCGGTGGCTCACGTCTGTAATCCTGGCACTCTGAGAGGCCGACGCTGGTGGATTGTTTGAGCTCAGGAGTTCAAGACCATCCTGAGCAAGAGCGAGACCCTGTCTCTACCAAAAATAGAAAAAAATTAATTGGACAGCTAAACATATATAGAAAAAATTAGCTGGGCATGGTGGCGCGTGCCTGTAGTCCCAGCTGCTCGGGAGGCTGAAGCAGGAGGATCCCTTGAGCCCAAGAATTGGAGGTCGCTGTGAGCTAGGCTGACGCCACGGCACTCTAGCCCGGGCAACACAGTGAGACTCTGTCTCAAAATAAATAAATAAATAAATAAAAATAAATTCTCTAGGAGTTCAGAAAAGACAAGAAAAGGAAATGAAAATGAGAAATCACGTATTCAAACATGAGAAAACTTCACATGGGAGAAGGAACAATTCTCCATAGTTCTCCTATTGTCACGGGAGGTCACCTTCGTGTCCTAAAAGACCTCAGAAGTCATGAGCTCCAGGGAGGCTCAGTCTGTGCTGACCGTGGCAGCGTTTTCGACAGGAGGGAGGCAGGGAGGCTGTGACATGCATCTCTGCAGGGAGGGGCTGCCTGGGGACCTGCAGCAAATTCGGGGCGACGTAATGATGGGTAAGAGACATGTTACGTCCCCCCAGGGTTCAAATGTTCAACTATGCACCCTCCAAATTCACATGGGACGTCCTAACCCTCAGTGCCTCAGAACATGACTGTATTTGGAGGTAGGGTCTTTAAAGACATAATTAAGTGAGGTCGTTAGGGTGGGCCCTGATCCAATCTGGCGGTGTCCTCATACGGGGAGGAGACTAAGAGCGAGATGCACAGAGGAGAGACACGGGGAAAAGGCAGCCATCTACGAGGCCTCGGAAGAAACCAATCATCTCCATACTTTGGTCTCGAACTTCAAGCCTCAAGTCTTCATGTTAGGAAAAAATATTTTGTCTTGTTTAAGCCTCCTAGCCTGTGGTACTGCATCATGGCGGCCCGAGAAAACTGATTCGAGGCATCCTAGCAAAACCAAAAACCCCAAAAACCTCCACGTCCGTGCGAGGGACTCTCGGGTTAGGGAAGGTTTCCAAATGACCTGGGGACAAGCTGCTGCAGGGACCACGACAGTGACGCAGAAGTTTGAACAGACGGAGCTCTCCATGCCTGTCTGTGCAGATACCAGGGACGGCAGGGGTAAGATGCAGTCCCACCCTCTAAGCTCCCTCAAGTCTAGTGCGGGAGAAACGTAAACAAATAATGTACAAAAGGAATGGTAAATGTTAAGGATGGTACATGCAGAGGATGTGGTGGGAGCAAAAGGAAAAGCATCCAACACAGCCAGGAGAGCAATCACCGTTGCTGGGAGGCTTCCTGGAGGAGGTGACGTAGGAGCTGAGCATGAGAGGACAGAATAAAACACAGGTGGACAAAGAAGAGGCGTGGGACAGTCTGAGGATACGGAAAGAGGCTTCTGGTGTTTGAGGAAGAGGAAATACCATGAGTGCAAAACAAGAAAAAAAAAGGAGGTATGGAATAAAAATAAATGTTGAGCTTTTTTGTGAAGCATAAATAATTTGGTGCTGACTGATCTGACAGAGGGAGACTGGGATGGTGAGAGACGGTGCAGGAAAGACAGGCAGGGGTCACTTTCACAACAATTGTTTGAATGGATTGCTTGCCAAGCAGAGAGGAGGAGCGTTTGGGGGGAGGAAGGAGTGTAAGCCAGGCGACCTCTTAGGCTGCTCGCGCCGCAGCCAGGAAAGGCAGGCTAATGCCTGTGCAGTAGCAC
>CAUYSK010040718.1:0-14399 GCA_963575035.1 Avahi laniger | reverse complement strand
ACTGTACTTTCCATCCTTTACATCCTTCTGTCGATTCAGAAACCAGTCTGGGATCTTGTACTGCCGTGGATTCTGCATGATGGTGATCACACGTTCCACCTGGCAGGCAGGACACGGTAAGATCTAGATGGTCCCTTTCTGAGGCAAACCCAACCCCCAGCCCCTTCCCTGTCCTCACCTCATCCTCGGTGAGTTCTCCCGCCCCCTTGGTGAGGTCAATGTCTGCTTTCCTCAACACCACATGAGCGTATCTTCGACCCACACCCTGAAGTGAGAGGTTCGGAATTAGGGTTGAATCTGATTTTTTGTATTCCTTTATAGCCCCATTATTTAAAAAGCCCACAGAAGTAGGACCTGAAATAAATTGTTGTTTTATAATTCCCCACATCACCCTTCCCTCGCCCTCCTTCCTAGATATAAATCTTGGGATAGACAATAACCCCTTGAAAGCAGGGTCTTTTTTTCCCTCATTGCCCAGCATATGTAGCTGTCAACAGGTGTTCTCTCCAAGCTGATCCAGCAAAACCAGTCTTGTGAGTTAACAAGGCTGATCAGGGACTGGATTCAGTTGCTTGGAATCACAACTCTTTAGACAAGTCTCTGTATTCCCATGATCAAAAGTTTCCAAGCTCACTTGATTTTGTCAGTGCTCAGAGCTAACTCTGCCCAAAAAAAATCTCTAAAGATCCTTGTCAGTATAGTGATAACTGATAAAAGAGCAAAAAAAAAAAATGAATTTCAAGTATTAAAAAAAAGAAATCAAAGAAACCAGTGCTTACATTGGTGGCATGGTATCAACACCAGCACTAGCACCCCTTGCCATGTGAACTCACAAACTGATTTGGATAGTGAAGGATGGCATGTTGGGTTGAATAGCGCCCCCCAATTTATGTCCACCCAGAACCTCAGAATGTAACCCTTTTTGGAAAGGTCTTGTAATAACCAGGTAAAATGAGGTTATACTGGATTAGGGTAGTCCCCAAATCCAATGACTGACAACCTCACAAGAGGAAAGACACAAACCAAGAGGGCACAAAGGGACAAAGGAAAGACTGAAACGATGCTACAAACCAAAGAATGTCAAGAATTATGGACAACCACCAGATGACAGGAAGAGGCCAAGCAGGATTTTTAGAGCCTTCAGAGGGAGCATGGCCCCTGTGGACACCTTGATTTTGATCTTTTGGCCTCCAGAGCTGAGAGAATAATTTTCTGCCTAGTTTGTGGGAACTTGTTATAGTAGCCCTAGGAAACGAAAACAGATGGCATTTCCTCTATACAAGAAAGTGATGGAGGATCAAATTATCAGGTTGATTCAGTAGAATTCAGGGTCTCTCTAATTTACTTAAATATTTACAAATGAGGCTGGGTGCAGTGGCTCACACCTGTAATCCTTGGGAGGCTGAGGTGGGAGGATGGCTTGAGGTCAGGAGTTCAAGACCAGCGCAAGCAAGAGTGAGACTCCCATCTCTACTAAAAATAGAAAAATTAGCTGTAGTCTCAGCTACTAGGGAGGCTGAGGCAGGAGGATCGCTTGAGCCTAGAAGTTTGAGATTATTGCATTGAGCTATGATAGGCCACTGCACTCTACCTGGGGCAAAAGATTGAAGCTGTCTCAAAAAACAAAAAAACCCACAGATGAATTAGCATATTTGTGATTTACTTCGAAACAGAATGGGTAGAGGTATAGAGGAAGTAAGACTTCCAGTTTTTAAATACATTCATGGGGTTATTCTCTTCTACTTTTGAATGTTTCACTTTTTCATCTTTGAATCCCTCCCAATACCAGATCCTCAAATAGAGACCACCCTCAAATTTTTCTTCTCTCACCAGGGGAAGAGCTAGCTGTCTTTGCTGGCTCTCCAAACCATTAGACTTCTTACTATAGACTCATAAGTACCTGAAAATGCACTGGTTAAGTTTGTTTTTCCTTGAGTTGTAAGTTGACTACAAAAGTTGGCCCAAGTAACAAATACAAAGCCAGTCAATTTCAAAGAGGCAGACAGGACAGATCCAGCAGAAGCATCATCATATTAACCTTGCTTATCTTTTATAAACACCATCTCACTTAAGCCTCATGTCAAGTCTCTGAAATAGGTACTACATTTACACTGCCTAACTGAAGGAAACAATTTCCTCTAATCATTTAAGAACAAAAGCTGTGCTCCCTGCAGTACAGAATCAAAAAAAAAAAAAATTAAAGGAATTTGATAAACTTTTTATAAATCAAAGAGAAGACTTACTGCTTAAACTAACATACCTTCTGATAAATACCAACACATGCTCCCTCAAGCTAAACAGGCTCCTCTAATTTTATCCTCTATAAAATTTTTATTGACTTCCTTAAAATTCCTCAAAACCAGGCAGCAGCATCCCTGGAACCATCCATTCCCCAAGGCTTCAGGAGTACCTATCATGCACCAGAAGCTGGAAACTGTGACTAAGACAGGCCTAGCCCTGCCCCTGTGGAGTGTACACACACTGGTAGGAAAGAAAGACATTCAGCCATTTCCAAACTAATTACGAATTCTAATTGAGGAAAAAGAAAAAAAAAGCCCCTATCTGGAAGACCAGCAATTCATTAGGCTTGTGGAGAGAAATATCCAACCTTGCATTTACTGACTCCTGCAACAAGCCAAAGAGACATGTACTGGTTCTCACTTGAATGGGAAAGGAGCAGAAACTCTGGCATCTGAGTACATGCCCTCCTCACACCTCGCCCACCCCCAACTAGGGGTTTCTTCACACCTGATATCTGCTGGCATTTCTACTTACCCCTCAAGATGTACAACAATTATCCAATTCTAAGGACACACGAATTTCACAGGAAGAATTACTGTTAAGATGCAGTGGAGGGGCCGGGCGTGGTGGCTCACGCCAGTAATCCTAGCACTCTGGGAAGCCGAGGTGGGAGCATTTCTTGAGCTCAGGAGTTCCACACCAGCCTGAGCAAGAGCGAGACCCCGCCTCTACTATAAATAGAAAAAATTAGCAGGGAACGGTGGCGCATGCCTGTAGTCCCAGCTACCTGGGAACCTGAGGCAGGAGGATCGCTTGAGTCCAGGAGTCTGAGGTTGCTGTGAGCTAGGCTGATGCCACGGCACTCTAGCCCAGGCAAGAAACTCTGTGTCAAAAAAAAAAAAAAAAAAAAAGGCAGTGGTGGGAGAGGGGGTAGAATTATGGTATCTAGAAGGGATCTCACAAACTGATGGTCCAGAAAAATCTTAGTGAATTCACACAGGCAACTATTTCTACCCCCGCCTCCTCAGGTGAAATGTTTTGACTTGACCTTAGACTACTCTCTGGCTCTTCTTACTTACGTTTTGTGAGAAACGTGGTAAAGGATTATTCGCTCCCTTAACCATTTTTCTTTTCTTAACCTAGTAGCCAGGGAGATCTGGATAGGACTCAGGTATCCTCAACCTTGCCTCATTTATAGTTTAGGTCTTACCCCAATTTTCGTTTAATTTCTCTACTCTTTACCCTACTTTACCTTAATGGCAGTGATGGCAAAAGCTATTTTCCGCCGCCCATCGATGTTGGTGTTGAGTACTCGCAAAATGTGCTGGAACTTCTCAGGGATCACTAGAGACTGATTGAAAAAGTATGGGGGAGAAAGACACCGTGAACTACTAACAAACTGGAAGGTCGATACGGCAAAAGAACCTCACAACAGAAACGTTAAGTTTGTCACGCGGGGTGCAAAGACAATCCCCTCCCTCAGGTTTTCACACCACAGCAAACGCCTCAGTCCTGCAGAGAGCAGGAACATGAAGCATTCAAGCTTCGGAAAATACAATCTTTGGTGAGAGGGAACCGGTCTCCTGCCCACCCCCCAAAAAATACACTCTGTACGGCAGAAGCTGGAGTTCTCCACAGACGCCCGGGCTTTTAGCAGCAGCTTCCATGAGCCCAGGGAATGACCCTTCCTCGGGTCCCGCTCCAACTGGAAGTCTTTGCTGTCTCTTCCCAACTGTGCGATCCAAGACGCCACACAGAAAGCTGCAGGCCCCCAGAACAGGGCATTTTCGGCACCCTGAGAGCAGACCTTCCCAGCCCTGGTTCCGATGTCGCTGGATCGCGGCACAAATTCCAGGCTTACCATGGCGGCGGAACAACCGGCGGCGTGTAGGTCTCCTGTGGAAGAGAGAACGGAAGTGACGCAATATTCTTATATAGTTTCCATGCGGAAGAGGCGGAGCGAGCTGGGAGAAGCGCTTCCGGAAACTGCTTCAGCGCGATCCGACTGGACTTCTGAGAGTTAGGCTTGGGTGCCACAACTTCCGGTGCGGCTTTTCTTTCCAGTTTGTAAAGTTCCTGGGTATAAGAGCAGCGAAGGTTCCGGGGCAAGACTGTGCTTGAGACATCCACGTTCCCGTTTGCGCTTGGTTGAAGTGGTTGGAGCTGAAAGGGGAAGGCTGGAGTCAAACAATTTGTCAAATATCTGGGAAATACTTCGCGCTGTGCAAGACACTCTGGGACTTGTAGTTCCACTCCGGGGAACAGACTTGCCGGACTGACAGCTGCCGGAAGTGAGGCTGCGGGGAATGGCTGCCGCTGCGACCATGGCAGCAGCCGCCCGGGAGCTGGTGTTGCGGGCTGGGACCTCAGATATGGAGGAGGAGGAGGGCCCGCTGGTGAGAGCGCGGGGCTGTTTCTCCTCCGTAGTCCCGATGGTCCTCGCGTCTGAAAGGTCTGGCCTGGGTTTAGTCACAAGCGTAGGAGCTTGGATGCTACCCGTGATGCTACCTGTTTGGTTCCCCATTCCCCTCTCTGAGATGGGACCCTACCCTGAGCTTGGACCGGAATGGATGAAACTCAGGTTCTGGGGCACAATTTCAACTTTTCCCTCCACATTTTTGGGTAGAATAAAGAAGCAGTGTAAAGGTTAAGTACATGGCTTCTGGAGCCACACTGCTTGGGTTCTAATTCCAGTTCTGCCACTTACACGCTGTGTGTCCTTGGGCAAGTTAACCAGCTTCTCTGTGCCATCACTTTCCACAGCCCTAAGGTGAAGAAGATAATAGGACCTACCATGTGGGTTGTGGTTAGGATTAGATGAACATGTGTGAGATGGCACCTGGCACGTAGGTAATTGCTGTGTGTTAGCTGACATTTCTAGAAAGTCTGGGGTCCCCAGGGTGTGGTGATAGAATAGCTGGATAGCAGGTGTCCGAGGGTCCTAAATTTAACTGCAAGTTCTGCTCTGTCCTCTGCAACTCCTAAATTTCTCATTTGGGCACCTCCAATGTCTTTTTTTTTTTTTTTTTTGAGATGGGGTCATGCTGTGTTGCCCAGGCTGGCCTCAGACCCCTGGGCTCAAGCAATCCTTCTGCCTCAGCCTCTCAAGTAGCGTAGCTGGGACTACAGGGGCTGGCTACAGTGCTGAGCTACCTTCACTGTGTTTATGGATTGCCTGATTCCTTATCATATTCCCTTACCCATCAGCCAAAGTAGTAAATTAGGTACAGTGGGAGACTCTTAGAATTTTTTGACTCAGTATCTGTGGCTCCCCAGTAAAAGCACCTGCCTTCTTGCTGGAAGGATTAGGGGTACCCAATTATATTTTGTTCTCCTTCTTTCTCTTTGTCCCTCTGCAGGGGGGTGGTCCTGGGCTCCAGGAACCACTGCAGCTTGGGGAGTTGGATATCACCTCCAATGAATTCATCTTGGATGAAGTGGATGGTAAGTGATGGCGTGGAGTGGGTACAGAGAACCTGTAATCTGAGAGGCACGGGGGCTGGAAGGAGTAAGGCAGGGATTGGTGTGCAGGTGTTCTATGTGGGGAGAAGGAGCCGTGGAGCTGGACCCTTATGATAAACTTCTATTTTCAGTTCACATTCAGGCAAATCTGGAAGATGAATTAGTAAAAGAAGCTCTTAAAACGGTAAGGCTTTCCCTTGTATTAATGTTCCCTTCCATCTACCCTCCCCCAAGAGGAAAAAACAGCAACAGTCTCTTTCTTTTGTTCTATCACCCTGGTGTCTTACCCTTCAACCTTTCACTGGTTTTGTTCCAATGTCCCTTCACTGGGACTTCCTCCTCACCTGTCATCTCTGTGTTTTCCCAGGGCGTGGATCTCCGTCACTATTCAAAGCAAGTTGAGCTTGAGTTACAGCAAATTGAGCAGAAATCCATTCGGGATTGTATCCTGCAGCATAAGGAAGGGATGGTATTACTGACAGGGTGGTACTACTGGGCATTTTGTGGGGTATGGTTCAGACAGCCCAGCTGAGGCCACCGTCTTCTCTCTGAGGCTTCTGTCACTTCAGGGAGAAATTGGAGAGGTGCTGCAGGTCTGAGGATCTCCATCTTCACCATGAGGCCCCTTGACTTTTTGTGGGTTAGATATCCAAGAGAGTGAAAACATAGCATCTCTGCACAACCAGATCACAGCCTGTGATGCTGTCCTGGAGGTTAGTAACCATAACCTATAACTCCAATAACTCTGAACTAGATCATGGCCTCTGCTGCCAATTTTTTAATTTTTTTTTTTTTATTTTTGGTAGAGACGGGGTCTTGCTTGTTGCCCAGGCTGATCTTGAACTCCTGGCCTCAAGCGATACCCTCCTCTCAGCCTTCCAAAGTGCTGGGATTACAGGCATAAGCTGCCATGCCCAGCTTTTGGTGCCATTATTTAGATTATCAGCCTTAGAGGGGACAGGTTAGCCTCATTTCCAGGATGACCTCAGGAGCCTTTTTGTTGTTAACTTGCCATAACTAATGTTATTTCCTGGTACCTTTGGGGTACCTCATCATCTGCCACCCTCATGGACTAATAGATACTGGGGATTTCACTAAGAGACTTAGGTGGCCTATCTGTCCCCTACCAATCCTATGGCACTCCAGCAACATCTTCTACCCTTCCCCCAGCGCATGGAGCAGATGTTGGGAGCTTTTCAGAGTGACCTCAGCTCCATCAGCTCTGAGATCCGGACACTGCAGGAACAGTCAGGAGCCATGAACATTCGACTACGAAATCGCCAGGCAGTTCGGGGGAAACTTGGGGAGCTTGTTGACGGTCTAGTGGTGCCCTCTGCTCTGGTCACGTGAGTTACTGGTTTGAAGGGTCCTCATGTCCATAGCAGGTAGATGGTCTGGGACCTACCCTATTTACCACATAGGTCTCCTGGCTCTGGGCCCTCAAGTGCTTTTAGAAATTAGTGGGTGGGTTGACAACTATTTCTAACCTTGGTAAATGTTTAGGCATCAGAGATTAGGAATGATCCAAGGTTGAGTATGTAATGAAGGAGTCCAAAGCTTATGGGGCAGGGGTGTCCAGGAATAGAAAACTTTGTGCATACATCTTGACTATATGGTACGATGTAAGAAGGTAGAGGTGGCAGAGGCTAGAGGTAAGGGGTGTGGTTTGGGTCTGGTTTAGGGATGTCTCGGTCTGCCTTCTAACCCATCCCACCCCTCCCTGCTACCCAGGGCAATTCTGGAGGCTCCAGTGACAGAGCCCAGGTTCCTGGAGCAGCTGCAGGAGCTGGATGCCAAGGCGGCCGCAGTCAGAGAGCAGGAGGCTAGGGGCACAGCAGCCTGCGCAGATGTCAGAGGCGTGCTCGACAGACTCCGGGTCAAGGTGGGAAGTGGGGTTGGATACCCTGGAGACTACTAGAACCAGCCTCCCTAAGACCTTCACTCTGGATTTCCTTGACAGAGCTCATTGTAGCCTGTCCCCAAGAATGTCACCTTGCCTTTACTAGGGAGAACTCATCCTTGCCTCTCTGGGTTTCCCTGAAAATCTTGAGAAATACCGAAGAGGTATTCTCCACACTTCCTCCTATGTTTAGCATTTGTCACTTCCCCCAATTCCTCTCGTACAGCAAAAGGATCGCAGCTTCATGCCCTGTATTTGGTTCCCCCGTCTAGGCAGTGACGAAGATCCGAGAGTTCATTCTCCAGAAGATTTATTCCTTCAGAAAACCAATGACCAACTATCAGATTCCCCAGACGGCCCTGCTGAAGTACAGGTCACCACCTGAAGGAAGAACACGGGATGGCTTTGGAGCTTTTGAGCAACCAGATGTGGCATCTGGTTTTTTGGGCAGACAGGGAGACTGACTTGTCCCTGGCCCCTCCAGGTTCTTCTATCAGTTCCTGCTGGGCAACGAACGAGCAACAGCAAAGGAGATCAGGGATGAGTACGTGGAGACGCTGAGTAAGATCTACCTGTCTTACTACCGCTCTTACCTGGGGCGGCTCATGAAGGTGCAGGTGAGGCCGAGGAGGGGGAGGCATTCCTGGGCACATGGACTAGAAGGAGGGGACAACCCTGGGCTGGGAGGGACAGGAATTTTTCATTGTGTTGAGGGAAGAGATGGTTACCAGTTCTCTTTTCTGTTTTCTCTAGTATGAGGAAGTCGCTGAGAAAGATGACCTAATGGGTGTGGAAGATACAGCAAAGAAAGATATCCTAGTGCTGGGGGACCCTTTTGCCAGGCCTTGAAAGTGGGGGGACTTCTGGCTCCAGCCACTAAGGCACTGCTTCTTACCTTTTCCTGTGCAGTGAAACCTTTGAGAATACCATGAAAGCTATATAGCCTCCCTCCCTCCCCAGAAAAATGCACATATCATTTTGACACATAATTTTGCATATGATTTTAGGGAGTGTAGAAATCCCCTCAAACCCTTTCACAGATGTCAGGTGAAGTGAAGCCCCAGCACTGAGAAAGAGGGATGTCTGGGCTTGTCTGGCTGCCTGGGGTTCCTGGAGACACTGAGTCTTTGGCCCAGCTGTGGTCTCATTGTTTTCCCTGACTCTGACCCTTCTCACGATTCTTCTCGAAGCCATCCCTCCGCAGCAGAAACACCATCTTCACCCTGGGGACCCGTGGCTCTGTCATCTCTCCCACTGAACTTGAGGCCCCCATCCTGGTGCCCCACACAGCCCAGCGGGGAGAGCAGAGGGTATGAGGGGGAACAAGCTTCGGTCTTGAAGGGAACTCTGAGCATGGGGAGGGAAGGCCAGACCTCAGGGCAAAGCTTCCCAGCCTGCAGGCCCCTGCATCAATCCCCTTGGACCTGGGAGTGGCCTCCGCTCACTCTGGCCTGCTGTGATGTGAAAAGGGTTGGGAACCATTGACTCCGGGCCACGCGGAGGGGAGAGACTGGCTGAGGGGCATGACTGTCCGAGGCAGGTACTACAGTAGACGCAGGAGTAGCAGCAGCGGGTAGGAGTGGGTTCTTCCTCCTGTGCCCCTTACGTTCCCCCACAGGTTTCCCTTTCACATCCTGGACGTAGGTTGGGTGGGAAGGGTCTGCTGAGCTCTCCTTACCCAGGTTTGCTGATTTTCCAGCCATATCCATGGGGAATCAGTGCTGGGATCCATCTCTTGTCTTTTTTCTTTACTCCTCTGCTCCTAGTATCCATTTGAAGCCCTCTTCCGCAGCCAGCACTATGCCCTCCTCGACAATTCCTGCCGTGAATATCTTTTCATCTGTGAATTCTTCGTTGTGTCTGGCCCGGCTGCGCACGACCTATTCCATGCTGTCATGGGCCGTACACTCAGCATGACCCTGGTAAGATCCCTGTTTCCTGTGCTCTTAAACCCTCAGTCCTGGTCAGCACTCTAGTGGGGTCATAACTCTCGTAGTGCCGAAACCAGAATCCCTTACTCTAAAATGTCTAAACCTTGTACGCACAGTGTGACTTGCCACAAAATCCTCAGAGCTCGGGGTCCCAGACACTACCCCTACTGCTGATTCACAATCAGGCAATAGCACCTGGAAACTGAGGGGCCCCTAAATCATGGTGCTCAAACCCCTGACCTAAGCTCAGCCCTGAATTCTGCTGTGATATGCTTGTGATCATAGATCCTGGTGAGCAGGGCACCAGGACCATCTGAGTGGCAATAGACAGGGAACGAGGAAGCATTTTCCCTTTCGGTCTCTCCCTTCCCTCCCAACCACTGTCTCATCCCCAAAGAAACACATGCATTTGTTCATAGCCACTGGGAACAACAAACTAACATTCTCTTCCAATCCTCTGCCTGTTCCCAAATCACAGAAACACCTGGAATCCTACCTAGCTGACTGCTATGATGCCATTGCTGTTTTTCTCTGCATCCACATTGTTCTTCGGTTCCGCAACATCGCAGCAAAGAGGGATGTTCCTGCCCTGGACAGGTCACTGGATTCTGGTCCTCGAAGCCCTGCAAGCCATGAACTCTCTTGGTCTCACATAACTCTGCCCTGAACCTTGAGCTCCTCCTGACCTGATACTGTTGATCCTCATTCCCATTCCTCTGCTCTTTGACTCGCCTTTCACACACACCCCTGCCCCTACCCACCATCATCCCATGCCCCACTCCCTCCTGATCTTACCTTCAACATTCCTTGCCAGCTGACCTCTGGTTCTGATTAAGCCCACAGGTACTGGGAACAGGTGCTTGCCTTGCTGTGGCCACGGTTTGAGCTGATCCTGGAGATGAATGTCCAGAGTGTCCGAAGCACCGACCCCCAGCGCCTTGGGGGGTTGGATACTCGGCCCCACTATGTGAGGGAGGGCAAGGGTAACAAGGGGTTCTTGAAAGCCAGGGCTCTGAGCTTCACTGTGGGGGTTGGCCAGTATCACAGTTGTGTCACGGGCCACTCTGTGAGCAGGCAGTCTAGGAATGTGGCCAAACTCATGGTGGGTTGGGCACTGTTGGTAAGAGGGATTGGAGGAGCGATGGCAAGGGAGTTGGGAGGTTGCGTTAGTTGGGCCATGGAGTTGGAGTGATTTTCTTTCCACTGTCTTTCTAGATCACACGCCGATATGCAGAATTCTCCTCTGCTCTCGTTAGCATCAACCAGACAATTCCCAACGAACGGACGATGCAGCTGCTGGGACAGCTACAGGTGAGGGTAGGGCAGGAAAGACTTCCCAGTAGCAGGGCTGCTGCCATGGTGGAGGATGAGGAGGGGCGAGGGGACCTTACTTTCTCCTTTCATTTCCTTTTGGCTTTTTTTTTCAGGTGGAGGTGGAAAATTTTGTCCTCCGAGTGGCAGCTGAGTTCTCCTCAAGGAAGGAGCAGCTTGTGTTTCTCATCAACAACTATGACATGATGCTGGGTGTGCTCATGGTAACGGACGCTCCTTCCCATGCATCCCTACCCAGAGAATTCAGTTCCCCCTGCTCTGTTAGCTCCATGAGGGCAGAGATGATGTCTGTCTTGTTCAGTGTTTTTCTCCTGGAGTCTGGCACAGGGTCTAGCTAACTACAGTAAGTGTGGAATGAAGGGGACATCCTGAAGTGAAGCACTGCTTTCCCCAAACTTGACATTTCCCTTTGTCTTCCTTAGGAGCGGGCTGCAGATGACAGCAAAGAGGTTGAGAGTTTCCAGCAGCTGCTCAATGCTCGGACACAGGTACGGGTGTGGGGAACAGAGAAGTCTTGTGTGCTGTTTCCAGCTGTGTGTGTGTGTGTGTGTGTGTGTGTGTGTGTGTGTAGGGGTGGCATAATGGACCTCAGGTACATAGAATTGGAATTATTTATAACTCTTGGTTTATAACATGCTGTCATTATTGGTCTGTTTTGTTTTTTAATAATATAAACAGCCATGAACCCACTACACAATCCAAGAACTAGCACCTTGGCAAAAATCAGCATCAAACTGTGAATTTCTCCTCACCCTATCCCCCTGCCTCTTATGCAGAGACACCTGTTGACCTAAGTATTATGTTTAACATGCTCTTGTTTTTTTCCCCCTTGGTGTTTTTTTAGAGCTTGCATATTTTTTACTTTCTTTTTCCTAACCACCAGACTACCAGGGACTTGTTAGGTATTTTTTATGCTCTTGCTTTTAAAAATATAACAATATGTATGCCAAAACATAATTGGCAAAACGAAATTTATTCTGTTTTTGAGTGTCATAAAAACAGAATCATAGGATTTTTCTGTCGCCCGGGCTACAGTGCAGTGGCATCATTATAGCTCACTATAACCTCAAACTCCTGGGCTCAAGCGATCCTCCTGCCGCAGCCTCCTGAGCAGCTTTCTACTTTCTCTTTTTCACTGCTATATATGTTACACTATATAATTATACATACTCATCTGTAAGTGGATCATTTCCAGTTTTCTGCTACCGTGAGCATTGTTTATGAACGATCATATGTCTTTTAGTGCACATAGATGTCGATAAACTTTATCAAAACTTTCTCTTGGTTACAAACCTAGGACAATAGTCTTGCTACTTATAGGATATGCCAGTATTCAACTTTATGAGACAATGCCAAATTGTTTTTCCTAAGTAGTCATACCAGTTTACTTCTTACCAGCAATATGTAAGAATTCTTACTAAGCACATTTTTTCAACATGTGGTATTATCTTTGCCATTTTGGTACAGGTTGAGTATCCCTTATCTGAAATGCTTGAGACCAGAAGCATTTCAGAATTTGGAATATTTGCATTATACTTACTGGTTCAACATCCCTAACCTAAAAATCTGAAATCTGAAATGTTCCAAAATCCAAAACTTTGAGTGCTGGCATGACACTCAAAGGTAATGCTCTTTGAAGCATTTTGTATTTCATATTTTCGTATCTTACTGGGGTCTTTGTTTATATTTTCCTGATTGCTAATAAAATTCAGCATCATTTCAAATGTTTAGTAGCCAGTTTTTTTTCTGTAAAATGTTTGTCATAGCATTTGACCTTTTAAAAATTGGTTGCTTGTGTTTTTCTTTTTGATTTATAAGAGCTCTTTATGTAGTCTACATACTAATCTTTTGCTGATTATATAGATTGTAGCTGTCTTTCAATATGCATCTTTTTACTTTTTTTAATGTTTTTTTATGAACATAAATTCTTAATTTTAGTATGATTGAATTTATCAGTCTTTATTTTTGTGTCTTGTTTAAGAGATTCCTTATTACCCCAAAGTCAGAAAAACATTATACTACGCTTTCTTCTTCATATTGTAGAATTTTGCTTTTTATTTTAAGTCCTAAATTAACCCAGAATTAATTTTTGTGTATGCTGTGAGGTAAGAGTATACTTTAATTTTTCTATATGGGTAATGATTGGCCTGGAACCATTGATAGACGATCCCTGTTCTTCCCCACTCTATGTGCTGTACTGTCTCTGTCATGGAGCAAAACTCCACAGAGATGTGTCTTGCCTCTGTTCTATTGCATTGATCAATTTGTCTATCCTGCAGCACAGTTTTAGTGTTTATGCTTTTTAGGGCAAGTTCACCTCCCTTCTTTTTCATGAGCATTCTAACTATTATTGACTTTTTGATTTTCCATATAAATTTTACAATTAGCTTGTAAGTTTTCACATTTAAAAAACACTTTAAGAGCTGTTTTACTTCATGAATTTGAAAAAAAAACCTTTAAGGATTTTGATTAGAATTACATTGTAGATCAATTTGGAAAAATTGATATTTTATCATAATGAAACTTGCTATCCATGAACATGGGCTCCCTCTCCATTTTTTAAGACAGTCTTTAATGTTTTTTGATAACCTTTTATAATTCTTAGCACAAAGACACTGCAAGTCTTTTGTTAGATTTATTCCCAGGTAGGTGCAGTACGTACACATAGTCCTACTAGGAATAAATAAATCCTTTTGAATCCTTTGTCTTTAATTTCTTACATCTTTGATCTCTTACTCCATTGGCTAGCACTTCTAGGATAGTTAGTGTTTAATAGCCGAATAAAAAGGTGATTGTGAGAACACTTTTCCCATCCCTATTTTAAAAGGAATGCTTTCATCATTTCTCTGTTGAAAGTAATATTGCTCTTAATGTTGTAGTGCTTTTTTGTAGATACCTTTGATCAGCTTAAGAAAATTCCTTTCAATCCCTATTGTGCTAAGAGTTACTATTAGTTATGACTAGTAATAACTAATGACTAGTAATAATTGCTTATTACTAGTTATGACTAGTAATAAGTCTGTATTTTTTAGGAATAATTTATTTAGGAATAACTACTAGGAATAATTACTACATTTTTTTCTCTTTAATTATTTGGGCTTTCTACTTTATTCTTTTAGAATTTGTCTTTTAAATGAACTGTAATTATTTAAATACCATCTTTTTAAAAAGAAGTTTTCTTATTTGAACTGGTGTGTAGTAATGGTACTCATTGTTGTATATTGATCATATAATCAGCCACCTTCCTAAATTATCATTTCTAATATTTCTGGAGGGGTATGTGTGTGTATTTCTATGTAGACAGTCATCATCTATGAATTAGGACAGTTTTGCTTGTTCCTTTCTAATCCTTATGTCTTTATTTATTTATTTTTTGAGACAGAGTCTTGCTCTGTTGCCTGGGCTAGAGTGCCATGGCATCATCCTAGCTCACAGCAACCTCAAACTCCTGGGCTCAAGCGATCCTTCTGCCTCAGCCTCCCAAGTAGCTGGGACTACAGGCATGCATCAGCATGCCCGGCTAATTTTTTTTT
>CAUYSK010040717.1:0-28424 GCA_963575035.1 Avahi laniger | reverse complement strand
GCTATATGTATTTTTAGCTGTCCAATTAATTTCTTTCTCTTTTTGGTAGAGATGAGGTCTCGCTCTTGCTCAGGCTGGTCTCGAACTCCCGAGCTCAGAACGATCCGCCCACCTCGGCCTCCCAGAAAGCTAGGATTACAGACGTGAGCCACCGCGCCCGGCCCCCACTCCTTTCTTTAAGGTGGTGCTGACTCCGCTTCCAGGTGGGCATGAGGTCAGGCCTGGCCAATCAGAGCCCTTCTTCCCCAAGGCACTACCATTCAGTCAAGGATGGACACGTGACAAATTTGGACCAGTAAGAGTGGACACGGAGTTTTTGTTTGACAGTTGGAGAAGAAAAGCTCTAACTTTAACCTGGCTGGATGTTAACTGGTGAGGATGCGGGTCTGGAACTGGGGGCAACCACAGGGAACCTGAAAAGAAACCAACATGTGGAAGAAGCCAGAATGGAGAAACAGACCCCACGCTGATGACATAGTTGAGCCCCTGAATCCAGCTGTGCTGGCAGCCGGACCTGACATTTTCGAATAGTTTTTTTCTGTTATTTTAAACAAAACTGATGCAGATGTTAGTTCCAGGAGTGGGGACGTGCAAGTGGGAGATCGCACACGCGTGTCGGCTGAGTGGGTGTGCTGGGTGGCGTGGACTCACGGACCATGGCTGAAAGGTTGGGGTCCTTGTTAAACAGAAGTGACTTTCAGTAAGGTCCTATTAGAAAGTGGCAAGCTCAGGGTGAAACTGGCTTGCTTGAAAGCGGATGGCATTTACATTAGGCTTTACTGAGAGAGCCACTTCCTGCCTATGACCTGAAATCTGCAGCAGCCAGAAATGGGCAGGAATGCATGGTGGGAAAGCTAAATGGTCTTTTCCAACCTAAAATTCATGTGAGTTAAGACAGCAAAGTGGGCGGCCTGGGAACGCACTGGTTCCCACCATTCTTCCCAGGCACCTTCTATGATAAGCCCCCGACTCAATGCAGGGGATGCAAGAGGGACCAAATACTCCTCTCCCCTCCCCCAGGGAAGGTGGAGCCTGGGAGGCTGCTGGCTGGGGGAAGGGCAGAGCGCTGCCCAGCTGGGGCATCATGTACTAACCCACAGGGCAGCCAACTAAAGATCCGAGAGAATTATTCTACAAGAGAAACACCAGATCTGTCAAATATCATATCTAAGATGCCATCATTTACTAAAGATCTGAGCAAATTATTCTACAAGAGAAACACCAAAGCTGTCAAATAATCTATCTAAGATGTCCATCATTTAAGGCAATCAATCCACAAGTCCCCACTAGCCCATCAAGTAGAGAGCTTCTTTCCAGAAGTTTCATCTTCCTCATTGTACATCCCAAGTGTGGGCTTGGAAGACAGTGGACAAGGGACATCTCCCAGAAAACATGCTGAAGGACAAAGAACCTCACTTCCTGCCAGGATTGGCAGTGTGTGTGCTATGGGCTGTTGCCCTGTGTGTAATTCTCTTTTTATTGAAATTATTCTGCTCACCCTCTGCCATTATATACTGTTGACGTTGCAGGGGGTGGGGAGAGAGTGTTCATTGTACCATTTAGACAAAGGCTGCCTGGCCATCAGAGGCTGCGTTTGGAACTGACCAAGAAAAAGGCACACCTCAGGGACAGAATTATATCACATTTATTATACACGTTCTGGAAGCCAACCGCTTCTCTGTCTTCTCACTCCTTCCCCTCATGTGTGATCTTGAGCAAGTTACTTCACACCTTTGTGCCTCCGTTTTCTCTTCTATAAAAGGGGGTTAATAATGTGGTATATCCACACCCTGGATTGGCCACCATCTTTGGCCACCATCTTGCTACCACCTGGGTGCCAGGAAGGAAGTTGAGCACAAAGGAGAGGTGGGGTGAGACCAGGCGTGGCCAACGTTATATGAACCCCAGTCTCAGTTGTGCCTCAATCCAGCTATGCCTTCCTGGTCACTAATACGGAGAATATATTTCCAGTCCGCTGAAGAGAGTCCGAGGGAATTGTTATCATTTGCAATCAAAATAGGCTAACTGACGTACTGATTATGTGTGTTAACCACTGGATACACAAGCCCTGCTCTCAGGGGCTCTCAGCATGATCAGACCACAGGTGAGTAATGCAGTGTGGAAAGAATTGAGATAAGGGAAGTCTGGGGGCCACGGAGACATAGATGAAGAGGCTCCTCTGTGGATATGGGGATCTGGGAAAGCTTCCTGGAGTAGGTGCCATGTTGTCTGAGTCCTGAAGGAATGGTCAGGGCCGGTGGAAGCAGGTAGGGGAGAGAGTGCAGAGTCCTATGATGGAGAGTTCAAGGAGAGCTGGAAAATAACTTGCTGGGAATGATGACTTATGCCCCGACTAGGAGGTCAAACCGAATCCTTTCAGTGGGAAATACAGCCCTGGGACGCCGCCATGGTGCCTGCCCCAAGGGGATGTTGGCCTCTAACACGGTCTCACAACCTGGTGGCTTATCACTGCTTTGGCCTGAGCACATGTTTTGTTTGGCCCGTACCATGTTTCAAATTTTCTGAATTGTTTGCCAATATTTAAAATTGAGACAGTTCACATAAAATGTCTGAATTTTTGGCTCCTCTGGAAAAACCAAAAAGCCTGACGACACTGACCCCACCTTCCCACTTGCCAACAATGGGCTCTGAAGCATGAGGCTCCTCTTACACGGACTTGTGTGTTCCTGGGCCTGCCCCAGTCCCCACCTCTCCCTCTTGTCTCACAGTGGGCCCACTTCGCCCATTCCTTTACTTTACCTGGCCCCTGCAGGAATTTGAATATGTGATCCTGTTGCACAGTAAGGATGTACTGGACATGATCAGTGCATGTGCCAGTGGGTGATGCCCCGGATAGTGAAATAACCCTGAGTGAGTGAATGCCCCTCTTTGGGCCCTTTTCCACTGGTGCTGGTGGGTGAGGCTTAGGCAGGAGGGGCAGGTTCTGAGACTTGGGTCTGGGCACTGGGAGCAGGAGGAGGATGTGGGGGCCTGTTTGGTTTTGTACCACTCCAGGCTGCCTGGTCTAGCGAATGGAACCTTCCAATAGGTGCCATCTAGGATACTATAGTTCTGTAGTAGATTTGGGGACAAAACTATGGCTGATAAAAACATATTCCTTTGTCTTGATTTTCCTCCTTTATATATATTCTCTTTAAGGAGTCTCCTTGGGGACAGTTTTCAGGTATTCCTGGGTTCCCAGGAC
Organism: Avahi laniger; assembly: GCA_963575035.1. Lineage (NCBI taxonomy): Eukaryota > Metazoa > Chordata > Mammalia > Primates > Indriidae > Avahi > Avahi laniger. Next base: position 25,219 of record CAUYSK010040717.1, on the reverse strand, counting down.
TGAGTCCAGCATATTAGCATCTATGTGTGTGTGTCTATGTGTATATGTGTGTGTGCATGCGTGTGTGTTTTCTTCTTTGAACCTTTATTTGACATTTGTTCTTTTAATTCTAAATTTGGGTTAAATTTAAATGTTATTTAGAGTTGTTTATTTAAATCCAAAATTAAGGTTGTTTATAATAATCTTATACATGGCCTTTTCCCAGCTTTACTGAAACTAAAATTTATAGACCTATTTCATGTGTATAGAGCTCAGTGAGTTTTGAAAAATATTTTCCCTTCTGTAACCACCACCACCATCGAGATATAAACGTTTCCGTTACCCTCTGGCTTCCCTGGTGCTCCTGCTACTCAATCTCCCACTACTCCTGGGCCCGGGCAATCACTGATCTGCTTTCTTGTCACGATAGATTAGATTTCTCTTTTCTAGAGCTTTATATAAATGGAAGCATTCACTATACTCTTTTGTGTCTGTCTTCTTTCCCTTGGAATGATTGTTTTGAAATTTGTCCATTTTGTTGCATTTATGAATAGTTCATTCCTTTCTTTCCCTGAATAATATTCCATTGAGTTTATAACTACACTATGATTTGCTTATTCACTCACATGTTAATGATGGTCATTTGAATTGTTTCTGGCTTGGGGTATTACAAATAAATTTGCTATGATCATTCTCGTATGGCTCTTTGTGTAGACACATGTTTTCACTTCCCTTGGGTAAATACCTAGCAATGGAATTGCTGGGTTTTAAGATAAATGTACATTTAACTTTTTAAGAAGCTGCTTATTTTTCCAAAGTGGTGGTTGTACCGTTTTACACTCCCACCAGGAATGCATGAGAGTCTGTGCTGTGGTATGGTGCATACGCAGTGCGCCACGTCTTTGTCAACACTTGTGTTTTCATTCTTTTAAGTTTCAGCCCATCTAATGAGTGTGTAGTGGCATCTAATTTTGGTTTTAATTTGCATTTCCCTGATGACTAATGATGTTGAACATCTTTTCATGTGCTTATTGGCCATTTGTATGTCTTTGTGCATAATAGCATCTTAATACTAACTCTAATAGAGTCAACTTCTAATAGAGTCAATAGAAGATTATACAGAAAGTTAATACACAGCCTAGCAAATCAGTTCTATGAAAAGGACTGATCAAAAGCTGCAGGAGAGCTCACATCCAGTCTCTGAGTTGGAACAGGAATATGGGGGTTCTGTCTTCATTTCAGAACTAAGCAGCTGGGGAAAGAGGCAGGCAGGGTGTTCAGACCTGTTCCTGCGATGGGAATGGTTCAGGGCTTGGCTGGTGGCTGCCATCGTTGGGCTCCCCTGCAGGGCAGGTACCTGTGAAGTGGAGAGTTGATAGAGTGGCAGATCCGGAGCCTCATCTCCTTTTGTTGGGTTTGCTCGTTCATGGGTGTAAGTTCTGAGCCTGCCTGGACTCTCCAAGTTCACTGAAGCCAGCTCTGCCCTTGGTCACAGACTCAATGTGGGAGCTGGTCCTGACCCTCTGTCTCCCCGCTGTGGTGGGGATGGGGTTGAGGTAGCAACATGTCCAGCTCTCTCTGCTGGCCGAGGCCCCCTGCAGCTGGGCAATGCAGTGGGTGGCGGGAGTGGGGGAGAGGAGGCTGGTGCATGGACCAAGTGTGACAGGCTTCTGCAGCTGGGTGTGGAGACATAACCTCAACCTCACTCTACTGCGCTCAACCTGCTGACATCACGGCTTTAGCTCAGCTTGAGTGAACTGTTTGACCTGGACTAGTCAGGTCTGTCGACTGACAAGTCTGTTCAGTCTGAAAACCGCTTTGACTAATTTTCCTTTTTTTTCAATGAGTAGGACGACTATCTGACTGCACCTAATGAAAATGAAATTTGGCTTCAGGAACACTCAGCTTGAGTATGGAACATCTTGTTCTCTTTGTCAGTCTGGATTATCTCCTATTCGAAGAGCTCACTGATTTGTCATGTGCATCAAAGTGCTGGACTCTTCTGCCACTAATTGGCTGTGCTATTAACATGACACAGTGAAAAAGGCATTGGTTTTGGAATGTGCTGGAACCTGGGTTTAGCCACAGCTCTGCCACTTAAAAGTGGTGTGATTTTGGGCAAGTCACTCTCAAGACCTCGGTTTTCTCCGTAATACAGGGGTAGTAAAGTTTACCTTATTGTACTGTTTTGATAATTAGATTTGACAATGGACATGACATTGGGGTGCATTTGTAGTTTTCATTGGCTCTGGGCTGAAGCCTCTGCCTCTGGAAACTGAGTAGACTGGACCAGGTCACCTCTCCAGTCCCATCCTGCTCAGACATATGACTCTGGGAAATAGAACTATACTTTATCCAAATCATAAAGTAACTTCTTCACAGCATGTTAGAACATCTCAAGAGGGAAGGACATAGTATAGCATGTAACCAAAAAAAGATCCAAATTTCTGTAAATAAGAGGGAATCTTAGCTATAATGACAGCCAATTGAACACCTACAAAGTACTATCTCTGGGCTAAACTACTTTTTTCTTCCTGACACCTCTCCACGCAGCAGCGACATCCAGTGGGCTCATCTTCTTGAGCAAATCCTCTACCCAGACAAAGGCAACTCTTAGATTCAGTGGTTGACTCTATCACAAGGAAGTACCTTGTGGTGCCTCAGTTTCCCTTTTGTACCAGGCATTCTACAGGCCTTGCCCATTCCCTCCTGGGTGGCAAAGCTGTGAGTTATCCTCTCAAATGCCCTCTGAAGTCCTCCAATGGGAGCTGGCAGGATGAGTAGCAAGAATTATTATTAATTAGTGAAAATATGTATAATCACATAATTGGAGTGTATAATTGATGCTTCAGTGCTGCAGGCAGAAATGGAGGGATGCAGTGATGAAAGCCAGGGAGAAGGAGGCTGCCGCAGACCCCAACTGCTGTATAAGTATGAGAGATGCAGAGGGTTTAGCACTCCTGGTACCCTGCAAAACACGGATTGAATAACGGTCGTGTGCTGGGGAGCCAACAACACGAAGAGGCAGTGGATGAACGAGCCCTTAGTGCCAGTAGCCAGCACACATGAAGCTGCTTTCCCCAGGAGGTCGCCTCGTGCCCAGATTTTGAGGCTGCTGCATATTTTTTTTTTTTTTTTTTTACAGCAGCATCAGATTTCTAATGAAAGAGCTCAGCCGATCTCTGCAGTAGCAGAGAAGAGATGATAGTAATCTCGCATGTAGCCTGGCTTCCTGAGCTGTCCCCTTGGATTCTTGTGTCTTGGAGTCCTCAATGCTCTGTCAACAGCCAAGCAGAGCTTTCACCCTCTCTGTGGTCCCAAGATGCTGGGTTATTATAAATGAGTCGTGACGTCTGGGATCTATTTGTTTCAGGACTCGTTTGTTGGAAGAGGAGAAATACGGCAGCAACTGAAGAGTCTTTTCTCAGTATAATACACTCAGCTTTTCGTCTACTTGGGTAAAGATGTGGAAGGAGGTGTGATGGGGGCAGAGGATGGGGAGCTGGGGCAGGAAGGGACAGGAAGCAGGTGTGGGTGATTCTTCGAAGAGGGATATAACAATAATAATAATAACAACAGCAGGCACCTCTGTGCTGGTGGTGCACTGTCTGCATTAGTTCATGCAGTTGTCACGCACCTTGGGGACATGGGGGCTGTAATTATCCTCACTTCATAGGAAAGTAAATGAAGCCAAGGTAAGAGGAGTCATTTGCCCAAGGTCTCCCAGCTGATAAGTGATGGAGCCAGGACTCCAATCCGGGTCCTCCACCAAAGCCTGCGTTCTGTAACCACCTGCTCTGCCCCTCCCGGCACACAGCTTTACCAGATCTGCTGCTGCCGCCGCCACCATAGCCACCTCCATCTGTGTTCCTGCTTCCTGCGTGAGCCCCCACCAACCCCATAGGCCATCAGGATCGATTGAGCTAATATTTATTAAGAACTGAGAACAATAGTTGGTCCTTTATAAGCATGCAATCTATACAGTCATTATTATTATTTTTCTAATATGATGTTATTATTTCTCTGTGCCAGACACTCTGCTGGGTGCTGCAGGGCTACAGAGGCAAAACAGAGAGAGTCCCTGCCCTCCTGGGCTCTTACTTTATAGTTGGGAGAGAGGACAGGTGCACAAAGATATGGAAAAGCAATGTCACACATGCCAACTGCATGGCTCACACAGTAAAGGCAACAGCAGTCCGCAATAAGGAGAGACCCTGCTCAAGATGAAGGAGGGCTTCATGGAGGAGGTGAGCAAGGTGTGACCTAAGGCTGAAGGAGGGGCTGAGTTTTTAAGGTGTGAGACAGAGTGCGTGAGGCCAAAGCATGCCGGTGGAAATAATGACCAGAATGTCAGTTTCCCCCCAACAATGAGGGCAGGGATCTGTGTCTGCTTTGCAACTGCTATACTCCCAGCGCCTAGGATAGCGCCTGGTACAGAGTCGAGTCTCAAAAGCCCCAAGTTGAAAGAATGAATGAGAAAAAAGAATGTTAATAGGAAATTGTGACAGGATAAGATTGGCAGGCTGATTTGGCCGGCGTAGAGAGTAGGTGGTGGGGATTGAAGGAGAGAAGAATCTGGAAAAATAGCTCAGATTTTGATAAATGGAAAGAGATCAAGGAGGTGCATTAGGCCTGGTGTGGCTTCCATGAATGCCTGGGACGAGGAGTGAAAAGTTCACCGTGAGCCAACCTGGTGTTTCTCCCCACCCTTGACACCTGGAACACAGGAGATGGAACAGGGAGGAGGAGCTTGCCTCGGAGCAGAACGCGACTCCCGGGGCAGGTCTGGAGTGCAGAAACAGCAACTGCAGCAAGCAGACACCTGGTTTCATTATCGCGTGTCCCATCGGCATGCACGTCCCTGTCACAACTTGCAGCCCACAATATTCATCTGCTTCAGTTTATGGCAGCATCTTCACTGTGCCAAAGTCAGCAGGTCTCAGCTGACTCCTTACACTGACTGCTTGGCATCTATAGTCTAAGCAACTGCTCAGTGGACTCAGTGTTCCTTCTTTCCAACAGCCTGGTTAGGAATGGTGCAAGAACAGTCTGTGCATTTCTTAGTAAGTGTTAGAACTGCTCATGTGTATATCCAGCTCCCAGGTTAGACCTTTTGCTCTTGCAGGAGGGGGATCTGTTTTCTATTTCCTCTGCTATGTCTCTGCAATAGGCTTGAAATTAGTGACACTGAGCAATTGATTGGGGAAAAAAAAAATTCCTGTGGTCACAGTGGACCCAAGCTAATGCTTTCAAATTGAAAGCGGGTGAACTTGGGGAGTGTGGATTAGACATGGAGCAGAATAATCTATTATCAATTCCGGTGACACATATAGTGAATTAAATGTTCGGATAAGCAGTGAAGAAAGTGGAAAACGTAATGACATTCATCCATTATTTTCCTGGGGAGACTTTGTCGTACGAGACTGTATGGGGGTAGTAGAAAGAAAATTCTTTGGAGCTGACGGATCTAAGTTTAGTCTCTGTTACTTATAAATTGATTGATCTCTGGAAAATTTCTTTAGCTCAGTGGTTTTCAACTGGGGGTGATTTTTATCTCCAGAGGACATCTGGTATTGTTTGGAGACATTTTTGTTGTCAAAATTGTCGAGGAGGGAAGAGCAGTTGCTACTGGCGTCAAGTGAGCGGAAGTCAGGGATGCTGGTAAACGCCCTACGATGTACGGCCAGCTCCCCTACAACAAGGCACTATCTAGACCTAAATGTCAGTAGTGCTGAGGTCCACAAATCCTGTCAACCGTGTTGAGCTTCTGTTTCCCCATCTGTAAAATGGGTGAAGAGCAGCAACCTCATTGGCGACTAGAAGATTACATGCGGTGGGGGGTAGTATCTGGCACATAGTAGGCCCTCGATTCAGAGCTTTCTGGTCTCCTCCCAAGTCCCTTCTTCTTTCTGGATGTGGAGAAGTTGGGGAGAATTTAGATGTGTTGCCCAGCTAATTACAGGGCAGGAATAACATTCTGAAAGAACACGAAAAGAACTGGGATTATTCAGCCTGAAGAAGAACGGTGGCTCGAAGGTGATTTCATAACAGTGGTAAAGCCCAAGAAAGGTGGTTATTTAGGGGAAGACAATCCATTGCTTTCCATCTCCACTGAGGAATGAAAATGCAGTCCAATCAGGGTGGAACCGGGCTGGATACGAGGCAGAGCTCCTGCCCACAAAGGCCGTCTGCAACAAGAGCCTTCCAAACTAGGGACTGTTTCCTATCCGAATTCAATGCCACTCACATCCACTGACGACTTTCTATGTGTGGGAGAAGCTGAGGGAATGGTGGGGTGGTGGGCAGTACAGCTCTGCCCTCAAGGAAATCACAGGCTGGTGTTGTGTGTGAGAGGGATGCAGAAGCCAGGGGCGAGCACCAGGCGGAGGGCCCCAGGAGGCCAAGGGTCTAGGGGGTAAGAGAAGGAGGAGCAGGGGCAGCATGTGAAATGGATCGTGGAGATAAGTCGATGTTGGCAGATGAAGGCTAGAACCAAGGGCGGGTGGGCACAGGAGGCTGGGTGGGCGGGGACGGGAGAATGTGGGTGTGTTGGAGGAGCAGCAGAGAACCTTCCAGGAGTCTGGGCCAGACCACGGACACCCAGGAATGCCGGGTGAGGGGCTTGTCCTGTGTTCAATGGGTGCCGGGTTACGGGCAGGAAAGCCCCTTGCTCGAGCTGTACCTGGGAAGGTAAATGCACCGGGCTGGAGGTGGCCTGGGAGCAGGCGAGGTAGGGCGGTCGAGGACTGTCCTGAGGACTTAGGTCAGGTGAGAGGTAATGAGGGTGGTGGCAGCTGGGAGGGGCAAGCGTAATCCTCTCCTGAACCCTGTTTCCTGGGTGGGCCTCTGGTCTCCCCATCAAAGTAGACAGGCTGGCTCCAAGCTGGGCCACCTGCTGATCGCACCACCCAGGAACCCATCCCGAGCGTGGGATCTTCTTCTCCACTCTGGAAACCTGGAGTGTGGCCGGCTGCCCTGACTGCTGCCAGCTCTGCCACGTGGGGCTCTTCGTGTGGGGGCGCATGGGGCCCACTCAGGCCCACCTGGCACTTGCTCTCCTCGGTGGTGACACTGGCGGAGAGGGCGTGTAGAAGTCAAGGTAGGAGCCAGAGGGGTGGGCTGGGGACACAGAGCCATCTAGGCCTGGGAGGGTTGCTGACAAAGACCCCTATCCCTGCCGCCCAATCATCTGTCTCTGAGTCTGCAGACCCTGGGGGTAGTGGCACCCCCCTGCACCCTCCCCACCAGGGTCACTCCTGCAGCCTGTGGCAACAGGCAAGACAGAGTGGTGGCTGCTGCTCCCGGGGGTCCCTCCCAACACTGGCACTAGCACAACTTGGCAGCCCGCAGGGAGTGTCCACGGAGGTCTGCTTGAGAGGGGAGGGGTTGGCAGTAAAAAGTCTGCAGATTAGGGTAGACCCGAGGGAGGACTTCCTGATCCTAAGCGGTGGGTGCCGCAAGGTGCTGCGAGGGGAGCTTGAAGAAGTACAGTGTCCTCACCTCCAGACAGTGCATGGGAAACTCCTAGGGAGCTTGGGAGACACAGATGTGCCCAGGCCCCAGCCACACCTGCTGAGTGGGGATCTGGGGGCACTGAGCAGAACACCACCAACCTCATGTCCAGAGTGGTGAGGCCTCTGTCCCTTCAGACCTCTCTTACCTGACCTTGTGTCCTCTGCGATGAGCAAGGACTTTGGCATTAGGAAGACTCGGCACAAAATTGTACCAAGCTTCAATTTGTCATGTTTAATTTGAGGACGTTAGTACCTATTTTATAGGATTGCTTTGAAGATAAAAGAAATAATGTGGCGACTCTCCATAGTTGGTTCTCAACAATTAATATTCTTTCCTTTCCCGTGTCCTGGGGCCAGGGCTCGGGTGAGCGCAGCTGCGTGGTGTGCAGTGTTTCCAGGAGGCATTTATTCTGCAGGGCCTGAGAGTGTGTACCTCCTGGCAGTTTGCACCCTGGGTGTCTTTCTTGTTCACCCTGGTCCCAGCCCTGCCCTGCCCTGGAGCAATTTGTAATCTCAGGCACAGACTGGCTTGGTTTCACGGAGCTTGGAAAGCACCCTCAGGGATCTCAAAATCTACTGGAAGAGTAGGAAGGCAAACAGACAGGGCCTGTGCAGGGTGATGACCAGAAATGAAAGTCAGCGTCGGTGATGGGGACCCAGGGCTGGCTTCTAAGCCAGACTGGAGGGAACAGGTGGGGAAGGTGGCAGCAGAGCTGAGATGAAAGGATTAACCAGCAGGAGTTACCCAGCATCACAGACTCTCCTGTTACAGGATCCCAGCCTAGCTAATCTTGCTCCACCACCAGGAGGGCAATTTGGCCTGTGCCCACTCCGAGAGCCTATGGTTGTGCCCGTAGGATGCCAACCACCTGTACAGAGAGTGCAAAGCTCACCAGATGCTTCCAAGGCGCAGAAGGCTAGGACCACACAGGTGCTGGCCCATGCTAGCCAGCACGTGGCAGCCCCAGAGGTGTCTGGGAGTAGCCCCTCCAAGGGGCAGATCCCACCAGGCCCCTGTGCCAGCCAACTGGCTCTTGCCCCTTGGAGAGTGAAGGCACCATGATCATGAGTCATGCCACTCCCCAATTATTGTGAAAGGAAGCTTCCTTAAGGAGGAGGAGAATTACAGAGCAGCGCCAGCGTTGGGGAAACATGCCCAACTTCCAGCCGTCATTCCCACTCGCCTCCTTTCTCTTTGCTCGAGGTGCGTATGACAGGAGCTTCCAAACAGCTTAAGCGCAGGAAACTCTTGGAGTGTGCGTGTCTATCTCTGAGCGGCTTTCATCCTGCTATAGGTTCAGTCTGTCTGCAAACCCCTCTCTTGTCAGCAGCTGGCGAGGCAGCTCAACAATGGAAGGATGCTCGTTTCACTGCTTCCAGCTGCTCCCTGCCAAGCTGCCTCCCTCCAGCACGGAGAGGTGCATCAGCAGAGATCCCAGGGCTGGTGCTGGGGCCCTCAGCAATGTTTTCCCAGCATGGAAAGTGCCTCTCCTTCCCACCTGCCACCGCAGAGCCCTCCACCACCTCCGACAGCAGCCATGTAGACATTCCAGCTAGCCCCAGTGGAAATTTCTGGGTTGGTGATAAACACACCATCGGGCAGGGCCACTTAGTGATGGGGAGATTGTAGAAAATGATTCTTGGAGTTCTTTCCAGACTTCCCGATGCCATGATTAGAACAATGGTTTCCAGAGGACTTTAAAGTCCCTTGCTGTTTTAAGCCATTGTCCTTGTGTAGTAATGACCAGATTCTCCAGGGCTGGAAAGACTTTGAAGGCCATTTGGTCCACTCTCATCTCCCTCTCCTCCACTGCCTTCTTCTCTCCCCATTCCATGCTTAAATCACCTCTACAAGTTGTTCAACATTTCCCTTGTACCCTTCTAGCAACAGGATGCCCAGCGGGTTCAGGGCCACCTGGACTGTTCTATGGTTTTTCTTCTATTGAGTCGAAATCTTTCCACATTGAGTTGATTTCCACTGGCTTTGGTTCCACCCCATGGAGCACAAGGATGGAGTCTCCTCTCCCTCCTTTACGAATGCCTGGCTCACTCTGGAAGGTGGCTAGCATGTAAACAAGGCTTCTCTTCTCCAGGAGAACAAGCCTTGCTTCCTTGAGCTGCTCTCACGCATGGTTTTAAGTCCCTTTGATGGGAAGTGAACATTTGAAATTCATCACAATTCCGACTCCCTCCTTCTGGGGGATTTAGTAGGTAACATGACAGCTCAGAGTCCAGCCTGTTGGTTTATAAAGGTGACCTCATAGATGCCTCCCCCAAAGTATGTAATTTAGCCCAAACATCCTGTCTGGCTGGTGGTGTCCAGACCTCTGGGAGTCAGTCAGCTGGTGCACTCGCTCTGCCCTGAACCCTGGCTTACAGGGAGATGCCGAGGAGAGGAGGCCTGAGACAGCTCCTGTGAGGCCCTCAGATGAAGACAGGCTGGAAGAAACATTGGAAGAGACTTAATGACATTCACAGGGGAGCCCAGAGGAGTGCCACGAAGGAAGTGCAAATGACGGGGGACATGCCCAGGTGGCTTGTGCAGAAGCTTCTGGAAGAAGCTGGGTCAACGTGCAGGAAGAAGACCAGAGCAGGAGGAAGAAGGAACTTCCTGGTGGGGATCAGAAATGCAGTGAGGTGGACCAGAAAGGCAGAGGGAGCTAAGGTCTGTACCGGGTAATAGGACGGTAGAGCAGTGAGTTAGAGAACTTATCAGGGCTCCAAGAAGCTGCTGTTGGAGAGGAGATGAGGCGGCGCTTAGGAAAGCATTCTTTTTAGCAAGAATGCTCCTTTCATCTTTCAAACGGAGACATTGCTGAATCCCCAGGGGACCATCAGAGAACAGGGAGCCACTGAGATGCGGAGCTTGGTGGAGCCCACCCTGCTTTTCGATTCTTTGTCCTGTAGGTACAGACGTATCTAGCCACTAGCTCTTCCTCTGTTGCCTAGACGAGAAATGTTTTCAAGGGTACCCAGGTAGCCTTACCAGGAAATCAACCTGGGCAAGAGAATCAGCCAGTTTTTTGAGGTGACTGGATCTGTTAAGTTGACTTTCACAGAGAATAGGAAGAATTCTGGGCCAGAGACATCCTGGCTTGGGCCATCTCTTTGCAGGCAGGCAGCAACACAGTGGCCGTCCTTACTCTGTGGGATTACAACACAGACCTGCTGGATCTCAGGCCCTCTCTAGAAAGACCTGCTCTTTGGGGAGCTGCGTTCCTGCACGAGAGCTTTTCAATTCCTTTCCCCGTCTTCTGCGCCTGATTTCCAATTTGTTGGTGTTTTCCATTTCATTTCCCTCCTGCTCACCTTTCCTCCCTGCGGGATCATTTGGGGCTTTGATTTCCTTTTGTTGGAATGAACATTTCCTTGGTATCACAACCGTCCCTCTCTCCTCCTACCGGCGTGACATTGTTTAATTCCGCTGCTTCCTGCACCTGGCTTTGCCTCACATCGACCAGGAGGAAGGATTGCCGGTGGGGAGGGAAGGATTTCAGCCAGCGGCAGAGCTTGCCTCCCTCCACGGGACAGGGCGCCTGCTGGAGTCAGGAAGGAATGAGCTCTAATTACTGACACCGCTGTGCCTGGAATGGGGCCTTGGAGAAGCATCCACATCATGCACACCATCCCTGGTGGGCTGCCCAGTATCCTGGCAACAGAATGCTGGGAGGGTCCCAGAGTCCCCTGGGTAGTGGAGGTCCCAGCCTCTCCCCTCTTGCCAACAGGCAGGACAGTCCCATAGCCACTTGACATGGATTGAGGAAGGGTGGTGGTGTGGGACAAGTGGCAGCCTCTTTTAAGAACTGCAGAAAAGGAAATTCTGTGATGTTTCTTCCATGCTTCCTGGTTCTGGAGTGTTCCTGTGGGAATAAAGTGTCCTAACCTAATCCCTGCCCACTGTAGTTTTAAACAAGTTTGCCCTCAGAAGTGGCTAATCTGGCTTTCGTATTGCTCCCTCTGCTGACCTTCAGGGGTGATCTGGCAGGTAGGGTGGGAGATCCCTCTCTCCTTCATGGTCCTTTATGGACTTTATCCATCTCACGCAGTGTTTGGCTCAGACTCCACGACTGCTTGAGGCTGTTTCCCTGTTAGCATCTCCTTTTCATCATGCACACTTGTCAGCGGTGGTGGAATGGAGAGAACTTCTCAGAGAAAGCCCAGCTTCAGGGGTGACTGCTTATTGGATGGTGAGACCATCATAGCAATTTAACTAGGCCAAGAACCAGATCAATGTTCTCAAACCTGTAATCCACGGCCACGGCAATTTCAAAGTGAGGAATGATGGATCTGCCAGTTCACCCATTCGTTAAACTATTCATCTGACAAATACTTTCTGACTTTCTAGCCTCCGCCAGACACTGCGCAAAGCACAGGGAAGACTGAGAGGAAGGAAGCATGGTGCTTCCTCCCAAGCCATGCACAGTCGAGGGGAAGACACGTGCTTGTCTTGTCCTTACATGCTACAGTGCCATGTGACGATGCCGTATGTGTACAAGGTGCCATGGTACAAGGTGCCATGGGGACAGACTGTGCCTGCGGACTCAGGGAAGACATCACACAGAGATGTCATTGGAACTCGGCCTTTGCAGGAAACACAGGAGCTCTGTAGCAGTCAAGAAGGGGAAGGAAAGACTTGGTATTTTTGTTTTTTATTTTTAATTAATTTATTTTTTTATTTCAGCATATTACAGGGGTACAAAAGTTTAGATTCCATACATTGCCTTTGCCCTACCTGAGTCAGAGCTTCCAGCGCATAAGTAATGATGTGTTCAGGGCATGCCACACCAAAATGTGGTGCCTTGGCACTGCAGTTGCCAGCCCCCAGGCTGCAGCCCGGTACCAGTCGGTGGCCTGTTAGGAACCCAGCTATGTGTCATCACCTGACTCTACCTCCTCACCCCCGCCCGTCCATGGAAAAATTGTCTTCCATGAAACTTAGGAACCAGGCCACACAGCAGGCGGTGACCGGGCGATGGAGTGAAGCTTCGTCTGTATTTACAGCCGCTACAGCTATTCCCCATTGCCGATGAGCTCCACCTCCCTGCTGCTAAAAGGCTGGGCACCGCTGCCCTAGCGTATTGAATATTTTAAGCTGAAGGAAGGCGAGGACACCACAGAAGCAGGCAATTCACTGTGACCTTCTCCTACGCTTCTCCCCTGAAGTGGGTCTCAAGACGCCCATGTGAGAGGCTCCTACACCCAGAAGGTAGGAGACAGAGAGGAATCTGAACAAACAGGTGCTGCTAAGCTTCCCCCAGTTCACCCAACTTACCTCGTGCTCCTTGTCCTATCACATTTCTCCACGACTGTTCCCTCTTAATCAGACCCTCTATAAAAAGCAGCAGGTTTAACTGTTTCTGCAGGTCCTCATTTCCTTACGATGGTTCCCATGTCATATAAAACTTATATTAAATAAATTTATGTGCTTTTTCTCTTATTAATCTATCTTCGTTATACCCCAGCCATGAATCTAGGAGAGTGGAAGGAAAGGGTATTTTTCCTGCCTTACAACAGCTTAGGGCAGCAAGTCAATTTCAGTTGCTTTCCATGGTGTTTGCCTCAATGCAAAGAGGGCCAAACATGGAGAGATTATGAAACTATAAAATATATCGTTAATTCTTTCAGTCAGGGGATGAGTATCTTTGCTGTGCCCAGCTCTGTGCACTAGGGTGCCTTGCATGTGGCATGAGCTGCTACTTATAAAAACTGGGGCCATCAGACCTCAGGGAAAGCCCGGGTAGTATGGAGCTGGAGTCAGGCTAGCCCTCCACTTCTCACTGAGACCGATGCAGAAACCCTCCAGGAAAGGGGGAGAGGGGTCTGCTTATTGTCTGAATCCCGAGTTCCTGGGGACACCAGATGTGTTCCAGCTCAAGATTTAGAGATGGGGAGAACATAAATTCATGCAACTATGGGGCCAGGGGAGTTCTGATTTCGGTGTCTGCTCTTTAATCAATAGCACTAGGCCTTTCGATGGAAAGATCTTAATTTGATGATCTCCCAGAGGGGTCGTTGGTTTTGACGTGGACATATTACATGGCTTCCTGGCTACCGGGGAGACAGGGCCGGCTTCCCAAAGGAATGGGCATGCTGCCGTCTTTATTTCCCTTTGTACCGAGAGCCAGGAGTGGGCTTGGTTTTCATCATAGCTTCAAAGGTAAGAGCTGGAGCAGCCCCTGCTTAGTTCATGCGTCTGCCCCTGCAAAGACCACACAAGGTCCTTGGTGGACAACCCTAGCCAGGCAAAAATACTTCCTACTGCCAAAGAGAATCCACGATTTTCTTGTCAGAGGAGTCTGAAATATCACCTTTAGTGACATTTAAATAATTGAAGCTGTAATGTGAGTTGTTCCTCCACATTTCAGACTCGACAAGCTTGTCGTTGAGAAGTTATAAAGAGGGCCCTCCCAGCTCGGGCGGTGTGCTGGTGGGCTGGGGCTCGGCCACTGCCACTGCTGCCGAGGGACAAAGGAGCCGCTATTCTCAAGCTGCACCTAACGGGAGAAATGTCCGGCTGGTATTCACCCAGGTCAGCGCCACGACCTTGCCCCAAGAGGCCCTCGGTAACCGCTTACCCAGTGTGCCCCCACTGACCTGTTTTATTTTCTTCCTGGCACTGCTGGCTAAAATCAGTTTATTATTATCCATTTTCCCCACTGGCATGTAAACTCTGCTAGGGCAGCAACATTCTCTTGTTTGTGGCTGTATCTCCTGCCGTGTTATAGGTGCTGAATTAACACATGAATGAATAGTTGATAAAAGAATATAAAAAGTTTTTGCCTGGCCTCTAAAGTACAAAGTAGATACACATTTCCTGATCTCATAGCTAGAAGACCAATTCCTAGTCATTTCTAACATTTTTTAGCTGAACTTTAACCTCACCAGGCCTCATTTTCTTACCTGTGAAACACAACCCTACTTCCAAAAGGTTATTGTGAGGATTACACCAGGGGATCTATGTGGAAACTCCTTTCTGAATTTTCAATACTATGTGGACGTAAAGTGTAGGAGACATCTCATATTTATCTATTCATCATCTCTTCCTTGGGGGACCCACCAGTCTTCAAGGTTCTATTTGTCCTGCCGGGCATGGCAGCAGACCACAGAGACAGGCATGAGACCCAGGCCTGGACGTCCCCTCCCTTGGGACAGTGATGGATCTAAGAATTGAACATGTGATCCAAATAGGGCCAGGTAGAGTTTGTCCCTAAAACATATATTTATGCTAAAAGGGAAAAAAAAACTATGAATTAGGGTAACTGAAGGCTATCTTCCCTGTTGCTAAGGAGGGGAGAGGTGGAAGCCTTTCTGCAGATGAAATAGAGGCAAGGGAAATGAGATATAGATGGTGCAGACAGATTTCTGATGGTCCCTAGTGCTGGCTCTACCTCTTGATTGTTGGATACCTGAACGTCTTCCTTTATTCCTCGAATACTCTTAGACATTAATATTTTCCCCACTATGTCAGCCAACATTCTGCCTAGGTACACTAGGTTGGTTTTTAGTCATATGCAACTGAGAAGTAATTCCTAGTCATTCACACATTCATGTATTCAGCTATTAATATAATCATTAACATATTTGACCAAGAGTTCTTAAATATAAGACATCACTGTTGTACAATAAAGAATTTGACTGATTTTTGTCCCTGGTTCCTGGAAGGGAGCCTCGAAACTCTTGGAGTTTCCCAAGTGATAGAAGTGCCTTTGTTATTTGTGTGGGCCCTTGGACCACACCTGAGTTTAGCTAAGGAAATGACTCAAGATGAGGCTGGTCATGCCAGAAAGGCCAACTGTGTATTTAGAGGACTGGGGCTCTGAGCCAGGTGATATCAGCCTGACCTCTGCCAGGGCGGGGAGGAGAGCTGGAGACTGAGTTCAGGTGCGTGGCCAATGACACAATCAATGGCGCCTGTGTAATGAAACCCCAGTAGAAACTCCAGACTCCAAAGCTCAGTGCAGCTTCCTGGTTGGTGGGCACAGGGATGTGCTGGAAGGGTGACATGCCCTGATTCACATGGAGAGGACATAGAAGCTCTGTGTTTGCCCTGTGTGTCTCTTCATTTGTCTTCTCCTGACTGGTATCATTTATAATAAAACTGGAATGCTAAGTATGGTGCTTTCCAGAGCTCTGTGAAACAGTCTAGTGAATTATAAAACCTGAGAAGGTTATGGATTTATAGCCAGGTGGTCAGAAGTGTAGGTGGCCTGGGGATCCCCAAACTTGCAGCTGGCATCTGAAGTGAGGGCAGTTTTGTTGGGGACGTCTGTGTCAAATGGTTAGTGCCAGAATTGCACTGCAATGTTATAACCAGGGTATATATGATCTAGTCATTCCACGCTAGGTATTTACTCAACAGAAAAGGCAATCCATGGTTTTTCATCAGGTGAAAGACTTATAGAAGGATGCTCTTACTTGCTTTATTTTTAATAGTCCAAACCTAGAAACAAGAAACAACCCAAATGCCCATCAATAGGTGAACAGATAAATAAATAGTGGTATATCCAATTAGTAGAATACTACACACTAATAAAAAAGAATGAATCAAAACATACAACAACGTGGATGAATCTCAAAATAATTATGCTGAATGAAGAAGCCCCCCACAAAAGACATATATACTATAAAAGATACATGTATGCTGTATGCTTTCATTTATGTGAAACTCTAGAAAACACCAAGTAATCTATAGTGACAGACAACAGATCAGCCGTGGCCTGCAGAGGAGAGGTAGGGAGGGGTGGGAGGCAGGGATTCACCATTTTGGTGGTGGTGATGGTTTCACGGGGATATACAAACGTCAAAGCTTAGCAAACTGTACATTTTAAACTTGTGCAGTTTACTGTACGTCAGTTACACCTCAATAAAGGTGTTACAGATAACAGGGCGGTAGGCCCGTGAAAGGACTAGAAGATTTCCTCCAGCATCTCCCCAGTAACTCAGACTCAGTTTATCCAAAATGGAACTCCTCTTCTCTCCTGCCTCCCAGTGCTCTTCTCCTAAGATATCCCCTCCTGGTTAGTGGCACTGCCATCTACCCAGAACCCAGAAAACTGAGAGTCATCCTGGACTTTCTCCTCTTCATCTACCAAAAGCCAATTGGAACTTAAGTTCTGGTGATTCTCTTTCCTGGATGTCTCCGAATCCAGCCCCTTCTCTCCTGTCTGGTTGAGATCGTTATCAACTCACATGCAAACTCTCCCAGTAGCCCCTAACCTGTTTACCCTGTTCCCATACCCCCTTCACTAACTCCGTGTCCCCATCCTCTGCGCTGCTACCAAAGGGAGCTTTCTAGAACTGTGTGTGATCACTGAGGTGCCTTAATATATGTTTCTTCCAGATATAAAATAAAAACTAAAATGTTCTCCTTACTCTTTGTCTCGATAATCCCTACCTTAAATATTGCTTCTTTGTAGAAACAGTCCCCAACTCCAGTCTAATTATATGTCCCTATTAGCATTGTGAACTCCTCCTCGGCAGTAGTTTGTGCTCTCATAAATGCTAAATTAATTGTTGATTTATTGTCTGTCTTCCCATCAGACTGCACACTTCATAAAAGAAGGAACCATGTTTGTTTTGGTAACTACCATGCCCAAAGCCTTGCACCGTGTCTGGTACAGAACAGGAGGTCCAGAAATATTGTTTATTAACTCAAGGAGCTCTCAAGTCTATTAGGACCAATATGACAATATTGGTCCTGCTAAATTATAGGTGCCGCGAAGCATGACCCAAATGAAATGTAAAATCTGAGCAAAGTGGACTGCTCTAGTCTCTATGTTCACTGCAGACTTTCTTGCTCTTCTCCTTAACATTAAGTTCTTTCTTTCCAGGTGAGAACCCTGGCCCAGCTCCCTACACCCCTTTCTTCTGGAAACCCTTCCTCGTTCCATGGTCAGATCGCTCCCTCCTCTTCCAATCAGCTACATTGCTGCTTCTCTTCTCCCTGTCTTCCTCCCTTCCCCCTCTTCCTCTCCCTCCTCCATCTTTTTTAGGGGGTTGGAATCGTGTAGCAGTGGAGCATAACATAGATTGGAAAGGGATTGAGTCTGCAGTTGGATGTCCATCCCTCGTCTAAGTACTTGGGTGTTATCCTTGAAAATAAAGGCACTGAGTCAGATGTGAGAAAAGTGGTGGAAATAGACTCCACAGGACCAGGCATCTAACTACTTGGGAGGATGAAGGAAAGAGAACACTCAAAGATGAATCAGCATTTTCAACCCTGCTTTGCCCAGAAGATGGCGGGATTTTTATTAACCATCACCAAGGGGTGGGTTTGATGGGGTGCCCAGATGGATCCAGTTCGAGGGGGGAGAGGACAAGAATTTGGAGTGGATTTGACCTTTATAGCCTGGCGAATGTAGTACCTGCATTCTGCTATCAAGAAAATCTGGGGGCTTCTTCCTGGTAGCACCCAGTGCTCTGGAAGCCTCTGCCAGTCAAATGGATGGGAGATCTGTCTTCACCAAGAGATTTTTTTTCCCCCTAATAAATAACAATGCTAAATTACAAGTGTGTGGGGGAGTATAGGACGTCCCTCCTCAATCCTGCTATTGTATTCGCGCTCTGGGTAATTAGTGTCTGATAGTTTTAAACAGATGAGTCTCTCTGGCAGCAGGGATTATAGCTTGAAATCAATCCTGAACAAATATTATATTAATTTCTCAACTCCCTCTCTCTGTGGACAAAACCCGTTCTTTTCCTCCCAATGCTGTGATGATGAGAACATTAATATTAGATCATTTAGAGATGAAACGGAAGTGGTAGAGAAGAAAGGATGGGACTTGGGAGCTGAGGAGGAGGCCAGTGCTGAAAGTTTCATGTGGCTCTCTGCAGACTGGAAGCAGGAAAGGAAATTCTGAGAGCACCGGGGCAGGTGTGGGGGGAGCTGTTCGGAGTTTTAGCGCTCCCCAAATGTTCAGCTTTAGCTTGATGTTGGCACCTGCTTTGACAACAGGAAGGGCTGTGTCAGGCAGGCTGGGTGGTCTCTGATGCTTATTTCAACTCAGAAAGGAGAAGACCAGTTCCACATAAATAGGTCTGCAGGGGGCCTGGCGAGACTTCTGACTTTCCAATCAAACCGGGCAATCTGCAATTCAAAAACAAACCAGGCTGCCTGGAGTGAGCCTGCAGCCTCCCCCCACCACCTGGAAGGCACAGCCTCTTCTCCTGGACTGTTAAAAGGACCCCCCCACACCCCCATTTAAGGGTATGAGATAAAGCCCATGCTCTTGTGCACAGCCTTGGTTAAGAGTCAGGCCTGGAAATGTTTAAATGTACAGACAGTTCTTGATTATGAATGTTAATATAATTCTGAACCATTTCTCTTCAGCTTTGTAGGATTTTTTTTTTTTTTTTACTTCTGTCAGGCCTTACCTGACATAATCATGCACAGCTCAGGTTGACATTAAAACATGAAAATGAGCAGCAACAGTGGTGTTGTGAAAAATGCACTGGATTTGGAGTCGGTCCTGCCCTGCTAATGAGTCTCAATGCCTGAGCAGCTCAGTTTTCCTATCTGTGGAATGGGGACCATGTCACCCCTCCCTATGGCCTTTTTTTTTTTATTCCCCAATTGCTTCTCACCTGAGAATCCCTCACAGTGTCGCTGGGAAGATTAAACAGGATGATGAATGCAAAAGTACCTGATGATCTGTGAAAGCCCAAGCCCAAATAGGATGATGAATATAGTCTTGTTGCCCTCTGAGCACCAGATTTCTGGAGATGGAAAGCTTAGAGAGAAAACCCACCTGCAAATGAACATGCAGCATGGATGCAGGCGATATTATTGCAAAGCCGCGTAGAGAGGCTGATGTAGTTTCGTGTGCAGGGGAGGAGGTGCTGAGAGGGGCCACCAAAGGAGGCAGAAGAGTGCAATAGGATGGGGAGGGTGTTAAGAACTGTGAAGGGTCTAGTACTTTCCCTACTCACAAGCCAACAAGTTAGCCTGCCGTGGTTACATGGATGCTGGAAGAATACACAAGACTCCTGGTCAGAGACAAAGGACTTTGTTACTTACAGCAATAGCAGTGGTCAGAGTGTTAGCATTGGCATGGTTCACCAAGCCCCAATTCCTGTAGGGTGACTGAAAGATGGTCAGGTGACACTGTGTGTGCAGGTCGTGCTACTGGAGGGGAATTCTGAGCTGACAGAACCCACATTTTTATAATGGGAAGAAAGCTGGCTTGACATTTGCTCCAGGAGATTTTTGTCTTTATTACACTGTACACTAAACTAATACACTATCTCTATCTTCCAAGGCTGTTTGCTACACAAACAACATTGAAAAGATAGTTCGGAACAAAGACAGTTAATAGCAAGATGTGCAAAAACACAAGAGGCCTGTGGAGCGCTGTCTCCCGACAGGAGGCTCTGTCTTGAGCTAGAGCAGAAAGCTTTCTCAACTAAGAGTCTGCTCCTGACTGCAGTGGGAAGCGACACGAGATACTGGGGTCCCAGCAAGCACCCACTCACTCCCCAACCAACATCCTTTACACTGCAGCCAGGCGGGATCTCTGAAAGGCACGTCTGACTACTCCTCAGCTGAAAACACATCAGCGTTCTCCTTTCTCTCAGAGCAAAGTCTTCACTACTTGACTAAACCCAAAATAATGCAGTGCTGGGACAGGTGATCAGCATCGGTGGGGGCTTGTTAGAAATGCAAATTCCCAGGCCCATACCTGACTCGGTGAGCCAGCCATCTGTGCTTGACAAGCCTTCTTGGTAATTCTGACGCATGCTCTAATTTGAGAAGCTCCGGGACTACCCCAGTCTCATCTCTCAACAGGTCTCAACAATTCGTCAGATCTTCAAAAGCATAGGCTCTGTCTCACGTATGATCTTCACCACGTGTGTTCTTTCGCTCTCCTCCAACATCACTCCACCCCGCTGGGAGGTCACATAGATGATTCCTATTTATCCTTCTGTTCTCGGGTCAGCAGTCACCTCCTCCAGGGAGTCTGCCTGACCTCCCCCAAGTCTGGGCAGGTCTCTCCTCATTTAGTGCTTCCAAAGCTCCCCTTCTTACTCCCACCATAGCCCTGACTCCACTCTCTGAGTCCTCATGCCCTTGTTACCTTTCCAGAGGCCTCACCTCTTAATGCCATTGTCTTGGGAGTTAGGATTTCAACGTATGAATTTGGGGAGAAATAAATATTCAGACCATACCATTCTACCCTGACCTCCGTCCCCCGCCCAAATTCATGTTCTTCTCACATGCAAAATACACTCATTCCATCCCCAAAGTCTTAAGTCATTCCAGGATCAACTCAAAAGTCTAAAGTCCAGAATCCCATCTAAATTATCACCTCAATCAGTATGGGTGAGACTCAGGGTATGATTCATCCTGAGGCAAATTGCGTTCTGGCTATGAGCCTGTGCAATCGAACATGTCATGTGATTCCAAAATACAACAGTGGACAAGCATACGATAGATATTCCCATGCCAACAGGGAGAGATAGGAAAGAAGAAAGGTGTTACAGATTCCAAGTAGATCTGAAACCCAACAGGGCAAACAAAATTAAATAGTAAGGGCTTGAGAATAACTTTCTTTAATTTGATGTTGTCTCTTCCAGACTGGGCCAGAGGTTGTGCCCCAACGGCTCAGGGGGGGTCCCACCCCCATGGCTTTGCTGGGACAGCCCACACTGTAGCTCGCTGGGGTTGGAGTCAGAGGCCTGCAGCTCTCCCAGGCTGGAGTCGCCTGCTGGAGGCTCTACCAGTCTATGGTGATGGGGGCGGCTCTGCACTCACAGCTCCACTAGGCAGTGCTTTGGGAGGGACTCTCTACAGTGGCTCCATCCTGCAGCATGCACCTGAGGCGCCAGGTCAGTTTCATCCTTCGAAATCCAGACAGGTGGAGGTAGTCACCACCCAGCTCGCGCACTTTGTGCACCGGTGGAAATGGCACCGCACGGATGTCCCCAAGGGTACTGTTGGTGCCTTCTGGAGGGGCAGTTACCAGGGCCCACTGGAGCCAAACCTGGGGTGGCCGAGGAGTTCTGCACCAGAATACGGGAAGCAGAGCCTTGAGGAAGTACTGGGCAGTGAGCACCAAGGTCCTGCAGGTGCCCGGGGTCCCTCCTTTGAAATCATTCTGTCCCCCAGAACCTGGCACTCTGGGCCTGTGATGGGACAGCAGCTCTGATAATCTCCGAAGTGCCTTCGGGGTCATTCTTCCATTCATTATCTTCACGAGCAGCCCCTGGCTAGTCCACGCTGCTCTCCTCATCAAACCTCGCTTGGCAACAACCCTGCTGTTCTCTCATTTTACAATATGGACAGGCTGAGAATTTTTCAAATCTTTAAGTTCTGCTTCCCTTTTGATTAAAAATTACATGTTTAAATTATTTCTCTCTTCTTGAATTTTACTATATATGCATTCAAGAAAAGCCAAGCTGTGCCTTCAATACTTTATAAAAATTTCTTCAGCCAAATATGCTATTTCATCACTCCTAAGTTCTACCTTCCATGAAACACTAGAATATGATCACAATTTAGTCAAGTTCTTTGCCACTTTATAACAAGGATCATTTTCCTCCAATTTCCAATAATGTGTTCCTCATTTCTGTCTAAGACCTCATCAGCATGGCCTTTGCTGGCCCTATTTCTACCAGCATTCTGTCCGTGGCCACTTAGACAAGCTCTAAGGAGACTGAAGCTTTTCTTCTTATGAACCCTCCAGCATTGCCCTTTATGATCTATAGATGACAATGCAGGATTTTTTCTGGCATGTACCTCAAAATTCTTCCAGCCTCTACTCATCACCCAGTTCCAAAGCAGCCTCACATTTTTAGGTACTTGCTATAGCAGAGCACCAGACTTCTAGGGACCAGTGTTGTCTGAGTCTGTCTGGACTGCTATACCAAAATACCACAGACGGGGGAGCTATAGACAATAGAAGTTTACTTCTCACAGTTCTGGAGACTGGGAAGTCCAAGATCAACGTGCCGGCAGATTCAGTGTCTGGTGGAGACGTTTCCTGGCTCACAGATGGCGCCTTCTTGCTGTGTCCTCACGTGGTGGAAAGGGGAAGGCAGCTCTTCAGGGCATCTGTTATAAGGACAGTAACCTCACTCATGAGGGCTCTGCCACCATGACTGCCTCACCTCCCAAATGCGCCACCTCTTAATACCCTCGTCTTTGAAGTTAGGATTCAAAAATATAAATTTTGGGGGGACAAAAAATCAGGTGAAAGAACCCACTAAACTAAAATTTCTCATCTAAAGTCTGTCTTCACCCAGAAGCCCCACAAGAGCAGGGACCGTGTGTGTCTTGTCACCCTTGTATCCGTGGCACAGAGTAGGCACTCCATTCCAGGCCCGTTAGTCAGTGGCCTTGCAGGACGCCACTTCTGGACTGCAGGGGCCAGTCAGGGACTCTGAACCTTCTGCTCAGAGGCTTGGCCTTCTGGGCATGTTCCTGTGAAACTCACTCTTTCTACTATACCCCAAGGGATTGTCTCGGGGAAAGAGCAAAGTCCCTAAGCTCCCATCCCGTCTACTTTGGGGGCATACTTTCCACACAGGCCCAGGTCAGTGCAGCTTCTGGGTGCAGAAGGCTGTGATCCTGAGGGTGGGAAGCAGCATTTTGGGTCTAGGAAAAGGCTAGGAGGAGACAGGGAGGGTGGGAAGTAACTTGCTAAACTCTTAGTGCGGCTTCAGCGCTTTGCACACTTGACCTGGTTTAACCACTACCTAGCAACTTGTGTCATAGTTAGTAGTTTCCCCATCTTACAAACGAGTAGAATGGAAGCTCACAGAGAGGCTGTTGGCCTTAACAGCAGAGCCAAGACTCCAGACCAGCGCCGTTCCACATGGTGCCGTGACGACTGCTCCTCTGCTCTCTGCATTCGTTGAGGGGCAGCCAGAAGCGAAAAGGTTTCCCTGTCCTGGGTCCCCATCATTCAGTGGAAGAGCCAGAAGTCCCACAGAGCCGGAAGCCCCCAGACAGGCACTTCTGCATAAAGGAAGGAGCCCAGGACTCAGACGCGTGCTCAGGGATCCTGGTTCGGCCGCACCCGCACTCTCCCTCGTGCCCTCACCTGTAAAGTGGGAGGGATGGTTGCCCTATGTCACTTCCAACTTCCCTCCCAGCTCTGACGTGACCTAGGTCCCAGGGGGCTGCTTTCACACCCTGCAAATCCTGATGCAGCCCATGCCAGGGTCAGGCTCACCATGCCTCTCAGGGCGGAAAGGGTGGCATTCTTAACTTGACCTTCATTGCTGGTCATCCTTCCAGTCTCCCCCACCTTAGGTCCAAATTTCAAGTGGGGTATACAGGGTCTTGAGAAGGATGAGCACCCTTGACTCCCGGCCTCCATACGTTCATTAACAGGTCCAGCCAATTAGCATAGCGCTTCAACCTTGGCTGCACGGTGGGATAACCTGAAAAATGGTAGAATCAATTTGAAAAATGTTGATGCCTGAGTCTCACCCCTGAGATTTTGATTTCATTGGTCTGGGGTGTGACCTGGACATTGGGATTTTAAAAAGCTTCCTGGGTGACACTAATGTGTAGGTTTGAGAACCACTGAGTTAGAATAAGATTGGCATTACTCCTCCCACCCCATGGCAATATTTTGAGAAAGCGATGTCCTCTCTTTTTGACTGGAATAGCTGGCCTTTTCTTATTTACCCCAGAGAGGGGATACAGGATTGCTGGGTACCTCTGGACATTTCAGGCATCCCTGTGTGCTATGTGTTGTGCTAAAACCCTCCTGGAATTTTCATTTTGGCCTTTCCAATTTCCCAGGTTTCAAGTTTTCTGGCTGTGGGGCAGTGGCCAAGAAGGACAAAGGTGTAAGGGAAGGTGATGTCCAGACAGGTGACAATGTCTGTCTTACTGTTAACATGCCTCCCCACCAACCGGGTCTACGGGAACTAGGGCCTTGGGTTGCAGAAGCGGCAGGGTGAGGGCTTGCCCTGCTTGCCCTAAGGAAATGCCACTAACCTGGACCCGGGTCAACCGTCGGGCCAGCTGTTAGACTGGGCAGTCGAGATTCGTCCCTTCAGCCGCTCAAGTGCTGAGCCCTGCCCTTGGCCGTCGGAACAGGGTTGCAGGATGGTGGTGGCAGGGAGGCCAGGGGAGCAGGAGTCCTTTGAGGCTGTCTTAGCCCCAGGCCCTCCCCTCCAGTACTGGCTCATCGGCCACTCAGATCCGTGCAACAGGGACACAAAAGATTTAAAGTCTCCAGCCACAGCTGCCCGAAGTGTGTTGGTGGGAGAGGACAAACTAAATCCCTGTTTTCATTTCTTCTCCCAAATGGAGCTCACGTAAAGCCTTTAAACCATCCGCTTTTATCTGTTTTTAGTGTCCAATTTAGGGCTTTGCAGGGGCTCCCTCCAGGGCTTTCTCAATGGATTTATATCACAGCCAGATAGCGTCTCCGAAAGCTCGTCTGAGCTGGAAAATAGAGAAACATCCTTCTCCATTGTCAAGTGACAAGTGACGGCACCCAGGCAGCCAGCTAGAGTGCACGGGGACCTACTCTGGATGCCATGGCTGGGGTGGGCCCATGTCTGGGGAGGGGGGCAGCCAGCGAGGAGAGGAGGGGAATGGTCACATAGGATTCTGAATTGCCTTCCCCTTCTGGGTGCACAGACTCCAACTCTGAAAGTCTCTCAACAAAGCGCTAACTGTCCTCTCAGCCTGTCACCTGCAGGCACAAAGATGTCAGTTCCTTGGCAACCACCCGGTGCCATCTGCAGAGGTGTGTGCACGGGGGGGG